>JARTUT010001912.1:2500-15000 GCA_030674115.1 Micraspis discolor | reverse complement strand
GCTGTCAAAATTTTGGAAATCGGTTCAGTAGTTTCTGAGTTGTGGGCCGTACAAGAATTTCGATTACTGAAATTCCACTTATTCGATGATATCTCGTGAACGGTTCGAGCTATCGGAGAAGTTGTTGAAACTTTTTTGGTCACATGGTCAACTGTCATCTTTTGAACCGAAAATCCGGCCCCAAGGACCATTTTCAGAAATTCACTCATTGAATCAAATTCACTACAAGAAACACTTTACTGAATTTTTGCAATGTTCTGGGGTTCAGAACGTCTGAACAAATTTTTTCGAAATCGGTCCAGTGGTTTCTGAGTTATGTTCCTAGGGCCAGAAATAAGAGAATCAGGCACTATGGTGTCACAGTATATATATATTCATAAATAAGATCTAAATACAAACCTTTTTGGTTACCATGGTAACCTTCCCCACACCCTTCTTCTATCACCACCCCACCGTATCTCTGAAACTATTCAATGTTTTGGGACCGGACCTTCAAATGAGCTCTTTCTGATGTTTACCAAATCCGCAGCTGTCAAAATTTTGGAAATCGGTCCAGTAGTTTCTGAGTTGTGGGCCGTACAAGAATTTCGATTACTGAAATTCCACTTATTCGATGATATCTCGTGAACGGTTCGAGCTATCGGAGAAGTTGTTGAAACTTTTTTGGTCACATGGTCAACTGTCATCTTTTGAACCGAAAATCCGGCCCCAAGGACCATTTTCAGAAATTCACTCATTGAATCAAATTCACTACAAGAAACACTTTACTGAATTTTTGCAATGTTCTGGGGTTCAGAACGTTTGAACAAATTTTTTCGAAATCGGTTCAGTGGTTTCTGAGTTATGTTCCGAGGGCAGAAATAAAAGAATCAGGCACTATGGTGTCACAGTATATATATATATATTCATAAATAAGATCAAAATACAAACCTTTTTGGTTACCATGGTAACCTTCCTTCACCACTTCTTCTATCACCACCCCACCGTATCTCTGAAACTGTTCAATTGTTTGGGACCGGACCTTCAATTGAGCTCTTTCTGATGTTTACCAAATCTGCAGTCGTCAAAATTCTGGAAATCGATCCAGTAGTTTCTGAGTTGTGGGCCGTACAAGAATTTCGACTACTGAAATTCCACTTATTCGATGATAACTCGTGAACGGTTCAAGCTATCGGAGAAATTGTTGAAACTTTTCTGGTCACATGGTCAATTGTCTTCTTTTGAACTGAAAATCCGGTCTGAAGGACCATCTTCAGTAATTGAATCAAATTCACTACAAAAACATTTTACTGAATTTTTGCGATATTCTGGGGTTCAGAACGTCTTGAACGAATTTCATCGAAATCGGTCTAGTGGTTTTTGAGTTATGTTTCTAGGGCAGTTAATGAAGAATAAGCCACTGAGGTGTCACAAAATATTCAGAATATATATTCATGGATAAGACCAAAATTATAATTCTTCAGGTAACAATGGCAATCTTCCCAACAAATGCGTATGGGACACCCCGTATATGTACCGATATTATTTCATTGAAACAGTGTCCCGTACACAGAAAAATTCCGAAAAATGCAATTTTGACGGAATAATTAAATGAAATTAATGGAAAACTATCTGAAACCAATGGAGATGACCAGAAGACATACAATTCTCCCTATTGAAATCACTTACTCATTGAATTTGATATCCTTACATTTTGAACTACCTGTTATATAGATCCACCCACTATATTGATCCATCTGCTATATTGATCCACCCACTATATTGATCCACCCGCTATATTGATCCACCCGTTATTTTGAACCACCCGCTCTATTGATCCACCTGCCAAATTGATCTATCCGCTATGTCGATCCATCCGCTATATTGATCTACCTGATGTAAAGATCCACCCGCTATATTGACCTAACCGCTATATAAATCCACCCACTGTATTGATCCAACCGCTTTAGGCGGTTGAAAACCGCCCAAACCACTTGTTCACCCGTTAATAGGGAACGTGAGCTGGGTTTAGACCGTCGTGAGACAGGTTAGTTTTACCCTACTGATGACTAGTCGTTGCGATAGTAATCCTGCTCAGTACGAGAGGAACCGCAGGTTCGGACATTTGGTTCACGCACTCGCTCGGGCGGGCGGTGGTGCGAAGCTACCATCCGTGGGATTATGCCTGAACGCCTCTAAGGCCGTATCCTGTCTAGTCAAAGATGGCAACGATATTTTTTTGAGCTTCTAGAGTCGAAAGGCTCAAACAATGTGACTTTACTAGGCGTCAGATATCTATCTGATGCTGCACGAGCCATTTTTGCCGTCTGGGGCCGATGGTGGGCGGCGGGATCTATTCTGCTACGTCCTACCTGGCCTCTTGGCGGTCGATCATGGGTCATTCATTTCGATGTTGAAGCTTTGAATTGTCTGTAGACGACTTACGTACCTGGCAGGGTGTTGTACTCGGTAGAGCAGTTTCCACGCTGCGATCTGTTAATACTCAGCCCTTAGCCTGGGGATTCGTCTTGTCGATTAGACGAGACCCGTGTTGAACTGTCCCCGCGACAACTTCCCAAGGATCGTTGTCGACGGCGGACGGTTCGATCGTCTTCACGATGGCGCGTAGTCAGTCGCGATCGCACGATCGAGATGACTATACGCTGAAGACGATCAAGTAGTTGCCGGCCGGCAAGAGCGAAAACACTTCGATGGATCGATATATCATTCGTATATCGAAATTCTTGATGCATAAAATACCGGAGAAAAACACTCCGGAACAACTCTAATCTATTCTGCGAAATATCCATCTTAGTGTGGCAGTCATTTGCCGAGCTGGCGACTCTGAAAAGCGTCGTATTATTACTACGTACGGTCGTTCGTCGACGAACTGTGCAGAGCCAGAGTTCGCGCGAACTTGAACGATCGCCATAGTACGACAGGTGCATAGACACCGAAGATATCTAACAATAAAACAACCGATACGCGCACAAAATCTGAGTGCGTATCGGGGCAACCTGAGTTTTTAAATCGGGTTTTTTTTCAGTCAGTCCTAAACGCAGTATAACGAAGGGACTTATAAAAAAAATTTACTCTACCCGCCCGCTACGCGGGCGGGCGGAAAAAATTTACTCTACCCTTCCCTTAATGCATCGGTGATGCGCGGGAGTTGTTTTTTTATAACCACCGCGTGACCTTGAAATTCCTAAGCGTGACCTTGAAGTTCCATAGCGTGACCTTGAAATTCCTAAGTGCGAATTCGTCTTACGAAATTACAGGTTCCTGTAAATCGTAGTTCGACGGAGCGCCACCAGATGGCGCCACCGTCGAATCTGTACGTGCATTTTAGTACCGCATGCTGCCGCTAGGTGGCGCTAGCGCCGCCAACGGACCGGTCTCGAACCTCTAAACGCAATATAACCTGAACCTGAACCGATCCCGTACGAACTACGATGTTCGTACCGGATCGGTTCACCGCGAGGTTCGTACCGGATCGGTTCCCGCGTTGTTCGTACCGGATCGGTTCCCGCGTTGTTCGCGTTGTTCGTACCGGATCGGTTCACGCGTTGTTCGTACCGGATCGGTTCACGCGTTGTTCGTACCGGATCGGTTCACGTGTTGTTCGTACCGGATCGGTTCACCGAACGAGAAGATATAAGTCCGTAAAAACGACGCGAACACCTATCTAACATCGCGTTCGATGAGGTCGATACGCCTTCGGAGTCTTTGAAAATGATTTTTCTCAACGCAATATAACCACGTCCTGAACCGACCCGGTACGAACTACGATGTTCGTACCGGATCGGTTCACCGAACGGAAGATGTAAGTCCGTAAAAAGGACGCGAACACCTATCATACATCGCGTTTGACGAAGTCGATACGCCTTCGGGGTCTTTGAAAATAATTTTTCTCAACGCAATATAACCCGGTACGAACTACGATGTTCGTACCGGATCGGTTCACCGAACGGGAAGATGTAAGTCCGTAAAAACTACGCGAACACCTATCATACATCGCGTTTGATGAAGTCGATACGCTTTCGGAGTCTTTGAAAAAATTTTTCTCAACGCAATATAACGCGGTCCATGACCGATCCGGCACGAATATGCTAAACGCAATATAACACCGAACAGTCCGTTCGGGCCGTCTGGTCTGGGTGTATCTAGACATATATAGGGGCATGGTGGTCGAGAGAGGTGTAAACGCAAAGCGATCTTGAAACACCGAGAGGCGTCCGATCCGATGGCAATGGGATCGTAGGTCGCTGTTTCGGTCGAAATAGAAATCTCGAAAGCACCGACGTCGTATCGGTCCCATAGTAGAAGTTATTCTATACGACCGAGTCGGGTGGTACGAAAGTCCGAGATTCCGTATTATTAGTTTCCGATCGATACATGAACGTAAGAACGACGAACGAACGTCTGTTATATTGCGTTATATAAGATCCGAATGCATCCTCAGTCCGTAAAATTATTTTCGCTAAACGCAATATAACCCGGTACGAACTACGATGTTCGTACCGGATCGGTTCACCGAACGGGAAGATGTAAGTCCGTAAAAACTACGCGAACACCTATCATACATCGCGTTTGATGAAGTCGATACGCTTTCGGAGTCTTCGAAAAAAATTTTTCTCAACGCAATATAACGCGGTCCATGACCGATCCGGCACGAATATGCTAAACGCAATATAACACCGAATAGTCCGTTCGGGCCGTCTGGAGGGTCATCTGGGTGTATCTAGACATATATAGGGGCGAGGTGGTCGGGAGAGGTGTCAACGCAAAGCGATCTTGAAACACCGAGAGGCGTCCGATCTGATGGCAATAGGATCGTAGGTCGCTGTTCCGGTCGAAAAAGAAATCTCGAAAGCACCGACGTAGTATCGGTCCGATAGTAAAAGTTTTTCTATACGACCGAGTCGGGTGATACGAAAGTCCGAGATTCCTTATTAATCGATTCCGTTCGATGTATGAACGTAAGAAAGACGAACGAACGTCTGTTATATTGCGTTAGGTAAGATCCGAATGCGTTCTCAGTCCGTAAAAATCGATTTCGCTAAACGCAATATAACACCGAATAGTCCGTTCGGGCCGTCTGGAGGGTCATCTGTGGGTATCTAGACATATATAGGGGCGAGGTGGTCGAGAGAGGTGTCAACGCAAAGCGATCTTGAAACACCGAGAGGCGTCCGATCTGATGGCAATAGGATCGTAGGTCGCTGTTCCGGTCGAAAAAGAAATCTCGAAAGCACCGACGTAGTATCGGTCCGATAGTAAAAGTTTTTCTATACGACCGAGACGGGTGATACGAAAGTCCGAGATTCCTTATTAATCGATTCCGTACGATGTATGAACGTAAGAAAGACGAACGAACGTCTGTTATATTGCGTTAGGTAAGATCCGAATGCGTTCTCAGTCCGTAAAAATCGATCTCGCTAAACGCAATATAACACCGAATAGTCCGTTCGGGCCGTCTGGAGGGTCATCTGGGGTATCTAGACATATATAGGGGCGAGGTGGTCGAGAGAGGTGTCAACGCAAAGCGATCTTGAAACACCGAGAGGCGTCCGATCTGATGGCAATAGGATCGTAGGTCGCTGTTCCGGTCGAAAAGAAGTCTCGAAAGCACCGACGTAGTATCGGTCCGATAGTAAAAGTTTTCTATACGACCGAGTCGGGTGATACGAAAGTCCGAGATTCCTTATTAATCGATTCCGTACGATGTATGAACGTAAGAAAGACGAACGAACGTCTGTTATATTGCGTTAGGTAAGATCCGAATGCATTCTCATTCCGTAAAAATCGATTTCGCTATACGCAATACAACACCGAATAGTCCGTTCGGGCCGTCTGGAGGGTCATCTGGGGCTTACCAGACATATATAGGGGCATGGTGGTCGGGATAGGTGTAAACGCAAAGCGATCTTGAAACACCGAGAGGCGTCCGATCTGATGGCAATGGGATCGTAGGTCGCCGTTTCGGTCGAAAAGGAAATCTCGAAAGCACCGACGTCGTATCGGTCTGTTGGTAAAAGTTTTTACACGACCGAGTCGGATGGTACGAAAGTCCGAGATTCCGTATTAATCTTTCCCGTAAGATGATGTATGATCGTAAGAAAGACGTACGAATGTATGTGGATGAAATCGACATGCATTCAGAGTCCGTAAATATTATTTTTCTTAACGCAATATAACTCAGAATTTTCCGTTGGGGCCGTCTGGAGGGTCATCTGGGGTCTCCAGACATATATAAGGGGTGAGAAGACAGAGAGGTCATAACCGTCCATAGTTATTTGGGTTCCAACATGAGAGTTCTTTGATGGATTATCAGTTGGATCGAGGTAGACCGGAAAAGTCACACTGCCCCGGCGATGACAGATTCTATGCGGAAGATATTGTCTTTATATATGAGAAATCGAACCGCCGCCGATATGCTTCTGAATGCGCATCAATGTTGATCTAGCAACCCGCTCTCTCCGATTGACGACTTAAAAGAAATACATGTGATATACTGGCATAAATGAAAAACATGTATTGAAATTATATAATTTGGCTCAATGAAATATGATAAAGGTGCATGAATAAATAAATAAATGAATGGAATGAATGGGTTATAATGAAACACAGGCAAAATGAAACACAGATAAATGAAATAATATACACTGTGATAAATAATGAAACACGGACCAAAGTCGTTCGATCGTGATGTGATGGTTTAATGCTAGATCTAGATGAAGTTTTATTCGTTGCTATCTGTAGCTTGGTGGGATCGATCATCGTATTTGGCAGTACTCGCCCTTAGCGTCTGGAGCTCCCCGTACAGCGAGACCGCGGCCCTCTTCGATTCTCTGTATTCGAATGGTCATATGCGGTCAACCTTAAACTCATCGTGGCCTACCTCTAGGTATTGATTCCACGTTAAACCATGCGACCGCTCGCTTCTTACCAAGCGTGATTAGAAATGTGAGATTTCTCGAATACACCGTGTCGTTATATATCATCATGTATAACGAAGGGTCGAGAATGTGATTGGAATAATAATCAAATGACGAGGGCGTCGATCTGTCGATCATATCGATTAGTTTCGCTCGCGCCTCGGCAGGGGATCTATTACGGATCTCGTAGCTTCGACTGTCTGCCGCGTACGGCGTTTATCTCCGCACCTCTCCACTTCGCATGATAATAATGAATTGTGCTCAGCAACCGTGACTTTTTCAAGTTTTGGTGTTGTCACATTAATAATTGGGGCTAGAGCGATGATCGAAAATTCACGAAAGTGTATTTTAATAAAACGATCATCGATATGATATATTCATATATGAAGATTGGAGTGGCAATGCGTTGATCTATCGTACGTTACGCAATTTAAAGGCAGATGGGCGTTGCGAAAATTCTATTGAATTGAATTGAAGATGGTGCTATAAGGTTCGATCAGACGTCCGAGCTCTAGAAGCGGTCACGATTTGTTAGTTCGAATGTGACGTTCGGAGGGCTCCTAGCGCGACAACAGATCATCCGTAGCACCTGAACTGTCGTATTCGAAGTGGGGCGCTGACCGATGTCTTACGGCTTTGTGTCGGCGCCGCATACGCACGCCTGAACTGGACGTCGAGGGTTAACGATCTGCTTTCGTAGCTGTCGCGGAACCCACCGTCCGTTCTCGTGTCTCGGAACGCAGTTCCCTGGTTGATCCTGCCAGTAGTCATATGCTTGTCTCAAAGATTAAGCCATGCATGTCTCAGTACAAACCAAATTAAGGTGAAACCGCGAAAGGCTCATTAAATCAGTTATGGTTCCTTAGATCGTACTCACATTTACTTGGATAACTGTGGTAATTCTAGAGCTAATACATGCAAATAGAGCTCCGACCGGGAACGGAAGGAGCGCTTTATTAGATCAAAACCAATAGGTGTCGAGCGCAAGCTCTTCGTCTTTCAATTTGGTGAATCTGAATAACTTTATGCTGATCGCACGGTCTCGTACCGGTGACGCATCTTTCAAATGTCTGCCTTATCAACTGTCGATGGTAGGTTCTGCGCCTACCATGGTTGTTACGGGTAACGGGGAATCAGGGTTCGATTCCGGAGAGGGAGCCTGAGAAACGGCTACCACATCCAAGGAAGGCAGCAGGCGCGCAAATTACCCACTCCCAGCTCGGGGAGGTAGTGACGAAAAATAACGATACGGGACTCATCCGAGGCCCCGTAATCGGAATGAGAACACTCTAAACCCTTTAACGAGGATCAATTGGAGGGCAAGTCTGGTGCCAGCAGCCGCGGTAATTCCAGCTCCAATAGCGTATATTAAAGTTGTTGCGGTTAAAAAGCTCGTAGTCGAACTTGTGTCCCGCGCCGTCCGGTTCATCGCTTGCGGTGTCAACTGGCGTGTCGCGGGACGTCCTGCCGGCGGGTCGTTCGCAAGGGCGACCCATCTGTACCCGCCTAGGTGCTCTTCATTGAGTGTCGAGGTGGGCCGGCACTTTACTTTGAACAAACTAAGGTGCTTAAAGCAGGCTGAAATTTTGCCAGAATATTTTATGCATGGAATAATGAAACAGGACCTCGAATCCATTTTGTTGGTTTTCGGATCTTCGAGGTAATGATTAACAGGAACGGATGGGGGCATTCGTATTGCGACGTTAGAGGTGAAATTCTTGGATCGTCGCAAGACGGACAGAAGCGAAAGCATTTGCCAAAAACGTTTTCATTGATCAAGAACGAAAGTTAGAGGTTCGAAGGCGATCAGATACCGCCCTAGTTCTAACCATAAACTATGCCAGCTAGCGATCCGCCGACGTTCCTCCGATGACTCGGCGGGCAGCTTCCGGGAAACCAAAGCTTTTGGGTTCCGGGGAAGTATGGTTGCAAAGCTGAAACTTAAAGGAATTGACGGAAGGGCACCACCAGGAGTGGAGCCTGCGGCTTAATTTGACTCAACACGGGAAACCTCACCAGGCCCGGACACCGGAAGGATTGACAGATTGAGAGCTCTTTCTTGATTCGGTGGGTGGTGGTGCATGGCCGTTCTTAGTTGGTGGAGCGATTTGTCTGGTTAATTCCGATAACGAACGAGACTCTAGCCTGCTAACTAGGCGTATTAGACATCCTCAAAGGCCCCGATTTCGGTCGGCGGGTTTTTACTGTCTGCGTACATTATATTCTTCTTAGAGGGACAGGCGGCTTCTAGCCGCACGAGATTGAGCAATAACAGGTCTGTGATGCCCTTAGATGTTCTGGGCCGCACGCGCGCTACACTGAAGGAATCAGCGTGTCTTCCCTGGCCGAGAGGCCCGGGTAACCCGCTGAACCTCCTTCGTGCTAGGGATTGGGGCTTGCAATTGTTCCCCATGAACGAGGAATTCCCAGTAAGCGCGAGTCATAAGCTCGCGTTGATTACGTCCCTGCCCTTTGTACACACCGCCCGTCGCTACTACCGATTGAACGATTTAGTGAGGTCTTCGGACCGGTACGCGGTGGCGTTTCGGCGTCACCGCTGTTGCTGGGAAGATGACCAAACTTGATCGTTTAGAGGAAGTAAAAGTCGTAACAAGGTTTCCGTAGGTGAACCTGCGGAAGGATCATTAACGATATAATAAGTGTTTCGTAATTTATTACGTTCAACACATACATTATATTCAGTTGAATTCCGAAATTTCCATCGTCGATCATCAATTGGACTCTTCGTTGACGTCTTTCGATCGGATGCCTTCCTTAGCTGTATGCGGGAGCGGCGCCGTGAGATTAATTCAGATGCATCGTTGTTGTCCGATCGACGTTAAAGAACCTCGCCTTTTCCGGACCGGGCAGCTTCCGTTTATCTGATGAACGGGACGCGTTCGTCCATCGGAGAGAGACTCCATAATGGAGCAGTATCTGCCGATAGCTGATCGAACCGTCTGCGTTGTCGCTAAAATGGATCTTGCCGGCCACGGGAGGCGAGTAGAACGATGAGAGGTCTGGTATCGGATCGGGATGCCGATCAAATCGGGTACCTAAGGACCCTATGACGATATGGATCGTATACGTGTCCCCGCGGCACGGTGAAGAATTTCGACGACATTGGTGGACGTCGCCCGTAACTACGCTGATGACGACCGAACGGCCCCCCCGACATAAGGCACCGTCAACGGATCCGAGAGGGTCCGCGGCACGGAGACATGTCGGTGTAAGGCGGCTGTTCGGATCGGTCTCCTCTTTACGGCGCGATGTAGCCCGTGTCTCGAATTCGAGGTACCGTCAACGGGGACCGCCGGCTATACGCATCGATCGTATACGTGTTCTCGCGGCACGGCGAAGAATAACGACGACATTGGTGGACGTCGCCCGTAACTACGCTGATGACGACCGAACGGCCCCCGACATAAGGCACCGTCAACGGATCCGAGAGGGTCCGCGGCACGGAGACATGTCGGTGTAAGGCGGCTGTTCGGATCGGTCTCCTCTTTACGGCGCGATGTAGCCCGTGTCTAGTTTTCGAGGCACCGTCAACGGGAACCGCTAGTTATACGCATCGATCGTATACGTGTCCTCGCGGCACGGAGAAGAATTTCGACGACATTGGTGGACGTCGCCCGTAACTACGCTGATGACGACCGAACGGCCCCCGACATAAGGCACCGTCAACGGATCCGAGAGGGTCCGCGGCACGGAGACATGTCGGTGTAAGGCGGCTGTTCGGATCGGTCTCCTCTTTACGGCGCGATGTAGCCCGTGTCTCGAATTCGAGGTACCGTCAACAAGGACCGCCGGTAATACGCATCGAACGTATACGTGTTCTCGCGGCACGGCGAAGAATTTCGGCGACATTGGCGGACGTGGCCCGTAACTATGCTGATGACGACCGAACGGCCCCCCCGACATAAGGCACCGTCAACGGATCCGAGAGGGTCCGCGGCACGGAGACATGTCGGTGTGAGGCGGCTGTTCGGATCGGTCTCCTCTTTACGGCGCAATGTAGCCCGTGTCCCGTATTCGAGGCACCGTCAACGGGAACCGCTAGTTATACGCATGTCTAGTAGGTGTCCGCGGAACGGAAAACCGTTCCGAAGGCTTTAAAGATTTCGCCCGAAACGATCGCTCCGTTCCGTCTAGCTCGCTCTTATGCTGAGCGGAGACGGAAGGTCCGACCATTCCTCAACGGACTGAGAGACGTCGACTGTCGCGACGCCCCGTTACATTAGCGTCATGAATATGAGCACTATAAGCGGGATTGTTGCAGACTTCGGTCTCGAATGTCCCACGATAACCGCAACTGATAAGATGGCATGAATTTACGAGTTGCAGTCGTTCCCAAGTTCGCGTGACCACAAAGACGCGAGCGTGCGAGCGCTGCGATCGCTTCGTCGGCTCCGGCTACTCTCTTCTCCCGAATCATGTTTAATGAATGATCGGCCTCTAAATAGGGCCGCCCGAATATTGAAATAAATATATATATATATATATAAAGTCTGGCATGAATATTATAACTGTTGCAAATTAATATGCGAATGGGATAACCGCATAAATGAATTGAATGAATGAACTAATGAATGGATAATATTCGGGACGATTAAGAGTGCCAGAGATATCGACGATCTCCGATCGTGAGTGCCGCCGCGGCTGCGGATTGTTGGAACAACGCTTGAGCACAGGGATAAGGCTCATCGTATGTTTCGTGTTCGTCTGATCTCTAGGAACGTCGCCAGTCACGCACAAGAAGGCAGTGCAGACGGACGTTCAAACCGAAGAGGTCGAACTTATAAGATTACCCTGAACGGTGGATCACTTGGCTCGTGGGTCGATGAAGAACGCTGCCAATTGCGCGTCATCATGCGAACTGCAGGACACATGAACATCGACATTTCGAACGCACATGGCGGTCCTCGGACTTTGTCCTCGGACCACTCCTGACTGAGGGTCGGTTCCATTTAAAAGACTGCCCGGAGCGCCACGTACGCCTAGGCGTCGACGATAGGGACGGATCGACGACATAATCGATTCACGCCACCACTGATACGTGGAGCGCGTTCTCGTAACGCAGCTAACGTGTCTTTCGTTGTAGGCGTACGGTCGATCTATTGTTGTATGATCACGTCTAACGTCGGCATATGCCGGAGGCCGTGGTCGACTACGGGCGAGTTGGACGGTTTGACGCGAGACTCCGAGACGTCGCTTGACGCGACGCCCCTGTGGCGTACGCTCTGCGATTGTCTTGTTGTTCCCGCGCCGTCTTGAATTGCTATGGCACTGATACAGTGGTGCGTCGCGGTACGGCAGCATATCAGCTCCTTTACTGGTTGTACGCGATCGTCGTGTCCGAGAGATTCTCTCTTCGAACGACGTCCGATCGCTACGTACGCCGGTTCGTGTTGAAGCCGAAGCTTGCCATAATAAGCGCGCATCCCCGTACGTTCTCGGAAGTGCAAACGAGAGGCCTGTACGGATCGTCTTCTTCGCATCGTCGAGGGCGCCTTATGCGAGACTCAGCTTGCGTGAGCTTAGAGCGGACGTCATGTCAGCCCGTAAAGGAGCCGATGTTGA
>JARTUT010002347.1:0-41333 GCA_030674115.1 Micraspis discolor | reverse complement strand
ATTATCAGTACTGATTAATAAAAGTTATCTTATTGTGTGAGAGATAATTCGGTTTTTTCATTTATAATCATTTATACTTGCAATATTTGCATTTCTGATTGGTGATGATAAAAATTATCGATTTATTGAATCCGGATGAACTGTTAGGCTAGTTACATACACATCGATTTTGGACGTACGATAAAAGTTCGTACGACCAAATTCCAATAGTGGCGCAAAGAAATGATTGTGTCTTTACACACACATCGATTCTCAAAAGTTTCTCTAAAGTTATCGTACGGACGCCGTGTTGCGGTCGTCCAATGTCTCGACTATACACGACCGCCGTCTAGTGGTCGTGATAACAGTGGCGCATGTAAGGCTGGTTACATATTATCGATTTTGGACGTACGATAAAAGTTCGTACGAACATTTATCGTACGTCCAAAATTTAAAGTAGCTTTCAGACCTGTCGATTTTGTATCGTGGACGTACATTTTGGCGCTCTTGTTCACTTGAACAGAGTGCCTATCATTTTGCCCGACTGTCTGTAATTTTGGAATATCGAGCCGAAAATGGTTTCAATCGATTGGGTTTGACTCCCCGATGAAGAATCCGTGGCGAAAGTTGAGTCTGTCCGGCGGGCCGGCTGTATCCTCTCTATCATCCAAAAGAGATGAGCTAGAGTTTTAATATTTTCAGAATAGGTTAATTGTCCAAATATCTCGATCAAGTTCGTTATTGGGCGAAATCCGTCGGATGGTTCAGTAGTTATAAGCATCTCAAGTTTTGTTTCAATAACTACTAGAATATCCATCCGATCAAGTTGATACTTGAAATATTGTTGAGGGAGGCTGCAACAAAACGGCTCGCAAAATTTCGCAGAAATCGTCACGCTAGAAAATTTTTAAAAAATTCCCAAAAAAAATTTTTCAATCCTCACTCTCTCATAAGATATTTTTCGGATTTCAATAAAAATTCGTGAGTATATTGAGGTGATCGATATCTTACTTTTCCTCAAATTTAATTGTCGTAGCTCTTTTCCATCTAAAGATATGATCATTTTTTTCATTTACTCAAGAGAAAAGAGATTTTCTTTGAACGATGGCCATCACAGATCGATATTCGATTGACAAATGCCGGGCTCATTAATCAGTGTCAGTTGGCGTAATGTTAATCAAAATTTTTCATAACGGGAAATCATAGAGATAGAATTCAATCTCGGTGGCTGAAATATTATACGTTGTCAAAATTCAGAAAAGCACTGACCTAAGTTTTTTGGAAAACGGAATTATAGCTTCGTTTGTTCATTCATTAGGCGTTCATATTTGCATCACATTGTCCCATAGCACGGGAAAAGACTATTGTTCAGGTAATAAGAATGCTTATAGATTTGTTATGGTTTGAATATTTACTCGCAAGTAGCTCAATAAGAGCGCCAAAGCAATCTGATCTCATGTCAGTGCTTTAATTTTTTATGATTCGCTTCAGTTGCTTGTCAGCATGAACCCTTTCAAGATTCGTGTTCTTGCTATGTGGTTGGCGTAGACGAAGGCGTAAAACCAGGAGTCAGTGGGTTCATCCTATTAATCAGAGAAGACTGGATGCAGGGATTTTTCTCAAGCTTTATGAACAATTTCGAAGTGACGAAGAAAAGTTTTTTAATTATTTTAGAATGTCAACAGCAAGCTTTGATGAATTGTATGAGAAAAAACTAAATAATTTCACCAAACACACTGCATTACTTTCTTCTCTGATGGCGGTTAAATCGCAACTAGTAAAGCCAAGCGAACTTCGGTCGTACGAACGAAATTCGATGTGTGTGAAGACGCCGTTTTGATTACATGCGCCACTGTTATCACGACCACTAGACGACGGTCGTGTATAGTCGAGACATTGGACGACCGCAACACGGCGTCCGTACGATAACTTTTGAGAAACTTTTGAGAATCGATGTGTGTGTAAAGACACAATCATTTCTTTGCGCCACTATTGGAATTTGGTCGTACGAACTTTTATCGTACGTCCAAAATTTATAGTAGCTTTCAGACCTGTCGATTTTGTATCGTGGACGTACATTTCTGATGATTCGCTTCAGTTGCTTGTCAGCATGAACCCTTTCAAGACTCGTGTTCTTGCTATGTGGTTGTTGTACCGTCGGCGTAGACGAAGGCGTAAAACCAGGAGTCAGTGGGTTCATCCTATTAATCAGAGAAGACTAGATGCAGGGATTTTTCACACGCTTTATGATCAACTTCGAAGTGACGAAGAAAAGTTTTTTAATTATTTTAGAATGTCAACAGCAAGCTTTGATGAATTGTATGAGAAGTTGCGAAGTGCGATTAGCCACAAAAACACTAAAATGAGGAATAGCATATCGCATTTCTTAAGGCAACTCTATCTTTGTAGATGTCTAAAGTTTTATCCCAAAGAACTGGCCTATCTTCTACCATTGAAATAAGGAGTTCATTGTCAATCGTTTCAACCATTGTTTAATAAATTAGGTATAATGCAGAACTTCTTCATCAAAATTAAGAATACACAAACAAACTAAATAATTTCACCAAACAAACTGGATTAATTCCTTCTCTGGTGACGGTTAAATCGCAACTTGTAAAGCCAAGCGAACTTCGGTCGTATGAACGAAATCGAACTTCGGTCGTACGAACGAAATTCGATGTGTGTGAAGACGCCGTTTTGATTACATGCGCCACTGTTATCACGACCACTAGACGGCGGTCGTGTATAGTCGAGACATTGGACGACCGCAACACGGCGACCCTACGATAATTTTAGAGAAACTTTTGAGAATCGATGTGTGTGTAAAGACACAATCATTTCTTTGCGCCACTATTGAATTTGGTCGTACAAATTTTTATCGTACGTCCAAAATCGATGTGTATGTAACTAGCCTAATCAAAACGGCGTCTTCACACACATCGAATTTCGTTCGTACGACCGAAGTTCGCTTGGCTTTACAAGTTGCGATTTAACCGCCATCAGAGAAGGAAGTAATGCAGTGTGTTGAAATTATTTAGTTTTTTCTCATACAATTCATCAAAGCTTGCTGTTGACATTCTAAAATAATTAAAAACTTTTCTTCGTCACTTCGGAATTGTTTATAAAGCGTGTGAAAATCCCTGCATCTAGTCTACTCTGATTAATAGGATGAACCCACTGACTCCTGGTTTTACGCCTTCGTTTACGCCGACGGTACAACAACCACATAGTAGGAACACGAGTCTTGAAAGGGTTCATGCTGATAAGCAACTGGACAGGTCTGAAAGCTACTATAAATTTTGGACGTACGATAAATGTTCGTACGAACTTTTATCGTACGTCCAAAATCGATGTGTATGTAACCAGCCTTAATATGTCGTGTTGAGTTACACTATGAGGATATTTAAGTATTCTTTTTCTACGATAAGAGGGCTATTGGGAGTTATGTATCATGCCTGCAAAACGCTGTTAATATTTGGTTAATAAATAATCGAAAATTCGTTTATAATTTTGGGACAGGACTTGAATTTTCCTGTATATGTTCGTAAAAATTCGTGTCAGCACGCAAGACCCATCCTAACATCCGTACCATTCAAGATATATCAGTTTTGTTTTGGCTTTCACTTCAGGAACTTTGATAATGTGAAAATGATTACGTCGCAAAATAAAAAAATTAAATGTCGCAGACAACTCTTTACCTTCAAGAGGTATTTCGTCGATGATTATGACTTCATGTTCTCTATTTAAAACCTGTCCACCATTTATCTGATGATCTAAAACTTGTTTTATTTAGTAACGGAAACTTTCTGGGGTGTATTTTTGGATTATTTGCATATAAAACTAATCATACTTGTCACTTGTCAAGGTCCAGTTGACTGTATTGGCGCAGTATTTCACGATAATTGTCAGATCACTAGCAAAAAGTATTATCATGTGGAGTCCGTTTAAGATATATTGTCATCATGTGGGGCTATGAGGAATCGAATTCAAGTTCAAACACTATATTCATCGTGAAATCAAATATATGTAGGAAAAGTATATCGGGTGAATCCATCATTTCCTTCTGCTACTTGTGGATTCACCCGATATACCTTTCCAAAGAAAGGTGATGCTCTCCGTTTGGTGGGATGTCAAGGAATCGTTTTTTTGAGCATTTACCGGACAACACAACGATTAATTCAGAAGCCTATTGTCATCAGCTGGACAAATTGAATGATTCACTTAAAGAGAAGAGGCCCGAATTAATCATCAGGAAGGGATAATGCGAGACCTCACACAAGTTTGGTCACTCGCCAAAAACTTTTACAGCTTGAATGGGACGCACTGCAACATCCACCATATTCTCCAGATCTGGCGCCTTCCGACTACTATTTGTTCCGGTCCCTGCAAAATTTTTTGGATGGCAAACCTTTACGTCAAATGAAGATGTCAAAAACCACCTGAACCAGTTTTTTGCCAGCAAGGACCAAAACTTTTATGAGAGGGAATTATGTTACTGCCAGAAAGATGTCAAAAGGTGGTGGACCAGAATGGCCAATATATAATTTAATAAAATATCTATTCATTATACGAAAACTGTCTTTCATGTTCCCCCAAAAAAAAATAGAAATTACTTTTTGCGAACAACCCAATACATTAAACGGAATCATTAAACAGACCGAAATAAGAACTGAAATTTTCCATTTCCCAAATTGTTAATCAAAATAGTCCCTACAAATTTTACTCTCAACTTGTACCAACAACCTTGCGTTCACATCAACGAACACCAATAAAATATTTACAATAAACTGTTGAAAGATCATTTAGTACTACCCGGAGGTCAGTAAACAAATGAAATTGCTCATGACTAGTTATATTTGATGAAATTCCAAATGCAAGACCAGAAAGCTTAGGAACGAAGGTCTTTGACATGATTGTTGATGATTCATCTGGAATTCTACTCATTGTTGTTATTCATGCTTTAATTGTGAAGTTGTTCCTTTTAATTGGTTCATATACGAAGGTGGTGGAGTTTTCAGATCAGTTATTCTTGATATACTTTTTTCGCGCTTGTCAGTTTAAAAAATAGTTGAAGAGCTTGCAATAGTTTTAGCCAAATGTCTGTTAATTTTGAACTAACTGCTTGTGGATATGTCATTGTTGTTGTATAATAGCTATTATTACCACTAGGGAAACCTGAATAGTATATTTCCCGAGGTTGTAAAAGGTACATCCCGAGGGCGGAGCCCGAGGGATGTACCATTGGTGTTCATGATACTTTATATTTTCCAAAACTATGCTGTCATATTGCTCTTTCATTTTCGTTGAGTGAGCAATTGGTATTGAGTCATATTTGTTCCCATTATGTAGAAGAACACATTTCAAACTTCGTTTTGAGCTGTCAATAAATAGGCTACAATCATCCGGAAAATGTTCAGGAAGACCCATTTTTACCAGAAGTTCTCTAATAGCATGGCAAAATACAAGATTTTGTTCTTCAGAGAAAAAAGATAGCAGATCTATCTCCCTTGTGCGATAAAATGTAATTTTCGTTCCTGGTTCAAGTAAATTTTTTTCCTTCAACCTGGAAGCTAGTAATTCAGAAGCTTCTTTCGACAGGTTGAGATCTCTAATGAGGTCATTCAACTCATCTTGGTTGAAACATTGAGGAATTGATGTTGATGTTTTGGTATTTTTTGCGCTCTTTCTGGTTTTTTTGTCCACCTTCGGGGTTTTTCGCCTTCCTTAGAGTTTTTTTTACGCCCTTTCGGTTTTTTCGCGCTCCTTCGGGGTTTTTTGGGTTCCTTTGGATTTTTTGCGTTCTTTCGTGTTACATACTTCAGGTTCATTCGTGTTTTTCGCGTTCTTCCTTGTTCCATCGGGTTCTTTCGTGTTTCTTCCAGTTCTTTCATGTTTTTTCGCTCTCGACGGGGTTTTTTGCGTTCCTTCGAGTTTTTTCAGGTTCCTTTACGCTTATTGCGATCTTTCGTGTTTCTCTGCGTTCTTTCGTGTTTCTTTGGCCCTTTCATGTTTTTTCGCGTTCTTTCGTGTTTCTTCGGGTTCTTTCGTGTTATTTCGCTTTTCTTCGTGTTTCTTCCAGTTCTTTCATGTTTTTTCTCTTTCGACGGATTTTTTTTGCGTTCCTTCGGGTTTTCTTGGGTTCCTTTGAGATTTTTGCGATCTTTCGTATTACTTCCCGATTTTTATGTTTATGTTTTCGTGTTTTCTCGGGTCTTTCGTGTTTTTTCGCGTTCTTTCGTGTTGCTTCGCGTTCTTTCGTGTTTCTTCCAGTTCTTTCGTGTTTTTTTGCTTTCAACGGTTTTTTTTGCGTTCCTTCGAGTTTTTTTGTGTTCTTTGGGCTTTTTGCGTTCTTTCGTGTTTCTTTGCTTTCAACGGATTTTTTGCCGTGTTTCGTGTTTTTTGTGTGCGCTTCATTGATCTATGGGCCACATTTATCTATGGTCTATATTGATCTATGGGCTTATGGATCTACTGGCCTATATTGATTTACGGGCCTCATTTAACTATGGTTAATATTGATCTATGGGCTTATGGATCTACTGGCCTATATTGATCTGCGGGCTTTTTGATCTACAGGCTTATGGATCTACTGGCTTACTAGTTATTACTAAAGATAAATTTCATATGACGCTAAGTTCTATCTATCTGCACCGCGGGAATTCACAAACTAACCTCAACTCTCAACTGCAGTTGAAGTTCACTTCAGACTGGACAGCTCCATATATCAGATTTCTATGGAACTAACTGGATGACACTAAATAGGATTAAATCCCACTTGTTAACAGTTTGTCAACCAATCAGTTATATATCTCATATTGTTAGTCTTCTATTTGTAATAAATGAATTAAAATAATAATTATAATAAATATTATTATTTTAAATTCAATTTGTTACAAATGAAGACTGACAATAAGGAAAATATACAAGAATCTATCTCTTGTTTAAATGTTACAACACTCATACTTGAAAGTATTAAATAGGAAAAAGCATTGATAGATAAGTGAATTTATCTAAAAATCTAGAACTGCCAACATATTTAGATCCAGCAATAAAAATATAGTTAAAATCCGCTCAAAAATTCTAGGCACCAAAAAAAAATTTTTGTTTGTAGACCTGTGTTATTAACGAGTTTTATTCCTGATATCTGTTAACAATATGACGTAATAAATTTTATGTCATGTGACAGTGTAAACAAAACCTTGCGGTATGAACATACTTAAATGCAATTAAACAGATATAGGAACCTCGATATAAATCTAATGTTTCATACGAAGGGGATCAGGAAAATGAATACGAAATGAGACATTGGCATGGATAACATCGCTGATAGACCTCAATAAAGATCTATGTACTCCTACAAATGTCAAGGAGAATCGGTGTTGACGTTTTATCACGAAATCATAGAACAAAGATCTATTGTTTATTCTTTCCTGACAGGCAAACAAGAACTGAGAAACTCGTTCCAACAAAACGCTACTTATGATGTAAAAAATCGGGTAATATGTGTCGAGTTTAGGTAGGAAAACAATTTTTCTTTCAAAATTTATTTTATTCATTAAAATAGCCCACAGCTATCAATACCTGGTATAGTGTAGTGGTTATGTGCCTCAGTTTCCATCCAGAGGTGCTCGGTTCGAAACCGATTGGAACCTTTTTTGTATTTAGTATTACGTGGATGACCTTCAGTAGGTCTTGAATATCCGATCAAATCTCTTCAGTGGTTTTCACTTGAATTAATTAAATTGATAAATTACCTGCACTGAAAATAAATTTTCTTTATATTAAATAATTATAACTAACCAAATAATAAAAAAAAAATGATACGTTTTCATTCATTTTTAGAATTAAATCTGAAACATCATTTTTGCAATTCGATAGTTCTAAGTTCGCTTCGTAGTTAGTAGTTCACCTGTTTTATAATAAAATGAAAACGAAGAAATTTATAAGCTTCCTTTGAATTTCGAAAATGAAAGTTTCTAAAATTCAAAACGAAAAAAAAATATTCAAGTTTAATAAACCATTATGAAGAAATTTTCATTGATCCATAGATTAGGCGATTTTTTAATCGTTCAAATTGGAAATTCGATATAAATGATTTCGATAAAGAAAGAAGATTAACAATGTAGAATAATAAACTCATCTAAAATCTTCTAGCATACAGAAAATGCAAGAGTGCGTTTCTTAACTGCCTATTTTATAGCAAACTAGCTGACCCGAGAGACTTCGTTCTGTCAAAAAGATTTGTAATGTGGCAGTTTTTGTGCCTACGTATTTTAAAAAATTCTCCTGAACAGAACCGTCACCCTGGTGATAGGGCGTTGTGAATAAAAAATAATTAAATAAAACATATATAAGGATTTAAAAGTAAGTAATCGCTTTATTGTTAATCATGTGAATCATAATTATTATTATTATCATTGTAGTGCTTTGTTGTATACGATGTTTTTTTTTTTATTACCTGGCGCATAGATAAACAAATCTGATGGTTTTCCAACACGGGAACAGGCAACATACAATTGACCATGTGAGAAACATGGGTTTTCTAGATTAATACCACAAACACTTATAATTTGCCCCTGGCACTTGTTTATAGTCATAGCAAAAGCAAGCCGCACTGGAAACTGTAGTCGTTTAAACTCAAATGGCACATCAGTCGGAATCATTGGGATGCGCGGTATGAGAACATCTTCTCCTTTATACTTTCCTTTGAGTATAGTTGCTTCTATCACATTGTTTAGTAATTTTTTTATCGCTAACCGTGTACCGTTGCAAAGACGCGGTTGGTTGATATTTCGCAACATTATAACCACCGATCCAACCTTTAATTGAAGATTGTGAGGTGGCAATCCTGGCAAATCCAGCGAGGTTAAAAATTCCGGTGGATAGTTGACTACATCATCTTGATTAGTAGCCGAATCCACTGATTTATATACCCTCAATTCGCCTGTAATTTGTTCTTGAATTTTGAAATTCAATTCATTTACATCTATGTTTTTTGCAGCCAGTATAGCTCGTTCGCTCAACCAATCATGGTTTCTGTAATTTTGAGACATCTGGAAACACCTTCTGAATAAGTTCATCTTTTGATCGAGTTAACTGACAAAAACTTTGAGAAAAGTTAATGCAGCCAGTCAACATGTCTATAGGAAATTGGCCATTACCAATGTCAATGAGTTGTTCAGAGAATATGTTTCCAGATTGGTCATTTTGCAACTCGACACGCATATTCTTGCTTAAATGAAGTAATTTGACATGTTTCCACAAATTGGAGGACTTTAGACATGCATTGAGTTCATCAGCTGGCGTTGATCGTGGAATCTCTGGCAATGTTTGACGAAAATCTCCTGGTAATAAAATCATTGCACCACCAAATCGGTTATTATTGCTCCGTAGATCTTTTTCTTTCACGTTCATCTCCGTCGTCACGTTCTTGTGCAGTACAATTAGATCGGTAATTAGCTTGGTTTGTAGCATTTCTGGTTCTTCTACCTAAATTGCTTCTGTCTTATAGGAGGCATATCAAATATAAATTATGTTTTCACTAATCACGAACTAAACAAACACTAACTAACTAAACACTCTGCACAAAACACGATATACGAATTTGTTTCGTGTATCAGTTGACAAAAGCAAACTCAGTAGATTAGGTAGATTAGGAAAGTTAATGCAGCCAGTCAACATGTCTATAGGAAATTTGCCATTACCAATGTCAATTAGTTGTTCAGAGAATATGTTTCCAGATTGGTCATTTTGCAACTCGACACGCATATTCTTGCTTAAATGAAGTACTTTGACATGTTTCCACAAATTGGAGGACTTCAGACATGCATTGAGTTCATCAGCTGGCGTTGATCGTGGAATCACTGGCAATGTTTGACGAAAATCTCCTGCTAATAAAATCATTGCACCACCAAATTGGTTATTATTGCTTCGTAGATCTTTTAAGGTTCTATCTAAAGCCTCCAAAGATTTTTTATGTGCCATCGTGCATTCATCCCAAACAATCAATTTACATTGCTGCAAAACCTTTGCCATTGCAGAGTTCTTCGAAACGTTGCAGGTTGGAGTTTCATTGCTTTGCATATTTAATGGCAATTTTAGTGCTGAATGGGCTGTTCGACCACCTGCAAGCAAAGTTGCTTATTGCGAATTAAAATAAAACACTAATTATTAAGAGGAATGTAAAAAACAATTCATTCAAAGTATTGGTAATTTCTTTCTACAGATTTTGACCACCTATCTGGCAAAGCATTCGATGCGACTCTGCAGCACTTTTCTTTAAATGAAAACAAAAATTAATGCTTTTCGCAAGTAATCACTTTCTGGTAGAAAATTCGATCAAAAATATGATGTTGCCTGTTCAATGACTTGAAGTATACTAAATATGTTTCACAGATGTCATAGGAAACAAACAGAAAAAAAAGGCTCGTTCACAACAAATGTTCCCTATAAAGACATTTGTATCTTAACGCTCACTTCATACCGGTACAATGTCACTTGTCCCTCAGAATGCCAAGAGTCTAGAGTAAGTATACATTTAGCATTATGAGATCCCCTACCACACGAAAAAAGTTGAATATCTCTTCATTAATATTTATTGATTGTTTCGTTCCACAACAAAATAATTACACTATCCAAATTATTTACGCTAGTTATTATGCTCTTTGGATCCGAAGAAGACCCCCTGATATTAGTATGATGGTATATAAAAAATCTGTCTGAACACATTCATTGTTGCGTTGATAATGTTATTCAACGAAATAAGTAGGATGTGTGAAAAAAGTTCTACAGTAAAATCATGCATATTCATATTGCTTGTTAGAATTCCATAGCAGATTTTTTTCAGATCTTCAAAGAACCATTTGAGAATAACTCTAGTAAACTAGTTATATCGAACTGAAAATTTCCATATTAGTATGAGAAACGGGAAAATTTAATTCGGTAGAGGAAAAAATGAAATTAAATTGAAAATGTTCCGACTAGCTAGAGCACAAAACCATCTCACATTTACCTTCAGAGAATTTAAATAGATGCTTCCACTCCAGTCAATGATAGTCAATACTCGAACAATCGAAATTTATTCCACTCTTTCACAAATTCTTGATATTTACAGTATGAACAAATGTTAAATTGTCCAAATTAAAAGTTGCCAGTGGAACTGATTCATTTCTGACCATAAAAATCAACAGGTGACATCTACAATCGTTGCTGGAACTCATCTTGTCCCAATTCATGCGATAACAGGACCATACAACCATCCTGGGCGTTCGGGATGAGTCTGGTGTCGAAAATGGATCTTAAGTCTTCCACCCGTAGACAAACTTTCCAACAAAAACTATTTCTTCTCTCAGTCCTCAGGGAAACTTCGGCAAATTGTTTACCCTCGGCAAGGTATGTCAAATTCGGTAATATTCTAACTCCGGCAGATTTGATTCAGTTCTTCGGTAAATTTCCAGTTTTACAAGAAAAACTAGTTGTTGCATATCGAGTTAAATTGGAGGCTTCCTTTTCTTCCGAGGTATACTTTTAGATCATGCATGATTGCATCCAAGATATACTTGCAATGATGGCAATCTTGAATTTTATGCAATATCATGACCGACTTCAGCCCGTTTCATTAACTATCTGACATACTGGCACAGTGAAAGTGGATATTATATAACGCATAATTCCATTATTTTCTTGGTACATCACTATGATTGTCGGAGATTTGTTTGTTAAACTGCTTGGCTATAGAAATAACTAATGATTTTTGTACGGATTTTCTATAATAGGATGAGGCGACCTTGAACACATTAGTTTTTGGAACAGGTTCAAAAAAATTTCAAATTGAGCTTTGTAGAATCAATTAGGTTTTAATATTTTGGTTGCCAAATTGTGGAAAGGCTGATCGTTTTACGTAATGTGTACTTTTCATTTCATACCGTGTGTTTTTGGAATATTCGATTCGTTCTATTTTGTCCTTTGTTCTTTATTTATTACATTATCGAAACTTGGATTTATCAATGTACTTTGTATTCATGAAATACAGATGTTCCATTATTCTATCTTCTTGAGGGCGTTTAATTTCTTTTTACATGGGCTGAAAAGTCCCAGGCCTAACACATAGATGGCGGTAGTTTTATTGCGATCGCCTTTTTCAGTTAATACTTACCTTCAAAAGGTAAAATGTTAAAATTTCATGATAGTCTATTAATTAGTTTGTGAGTTATTGTGCAAAGAACGACGCTGCTTTTATTATTCTCAAAACAATAGTTGAAAAATAATTGTTTTAATTTCATTTCACACTTCAATAAACTTGAGAAACTTATGGAGGATTTGGATGATTCGAAAACAGCAATGTATTTATCAGGTTAAGATTTAAGTGAAGACCAAATATCTGTTCTCAACAGAGGTCACAAATTCTCTTTATCACCCTGAGTGATAATTCTCATCTTAGCAGCGGAATAAAGAGCACTAAAAATTCAAAATATGATAATTTATTTCTCACAGAAACATAATAACTTTCGGGTTCATACGCGTAAATCCACGATTCCTCACAATGTCATAGACGTGCTTCGAAGCGCCGCGATTGTATTTTTGGAGAATTTCTATCGACCAATCGAGCCCTTTTTGTGCAATTGACAAATTGTGTGGGATCCAACGCGAACAAATTTTTTTGACGGTCAAATATTCATGCATTATTGAATGTATGCTGGCCCCACTAACGCCTGAGGTTGTCTCAATCTCACGATAGGTCACATGACATCAGTTGGCGCACGATTTAATTCCATTTTTTAGGCGAGATGAACCTTTTAAGTTACTCTAAACAACACAAATAGCTCTCGTATGTCAAAACGTTCTTACTGCGTATAACCTCGAAAATTTCAATCTTTACGATATAGCTGTCAGTTGGCAGATTGCAACACTAGGGTTCTCAATCCCTAAATATAAAACGTTATTTCATCTTGCATTGTTAACTATACTTTCAGTTTAGTATTTATGATATTCGAGACGGAATCTGCGGGATACATGGAACGATTAGTGGTGAGCCTCAAGGCACGGTATGGGGACCTCTACTTTTAATGCTATATCCCTCAATTGCTGCACTAACTCCTAATTAAAACTTTTAAAAATGCCTCTAACAGAATTGTACCTATGTATATTGCAGCAAAGAAGCGGATCAAACTGTCAAACAGGTACACAAATCTAACCTAACACGTCATTTGATACTCTTCTTGTACCTCAACAATCGATTAATACTTGAGACCAGGTCGTTTTGATTGGTTCGTTGGCGAACGACTTAAATTTGGTTTCCTCGATAACTGACCATCTGATCGAATCGAAACTTGAAAAAACATAGTCAACCAGGGTAGTCGTTTTTTTACCAGTAAGTTTCCTGCAATCTTAGTTAAATTGATACATTAACCCACCTAATCATCTCATATAAGTTGTTCATCAAGGCTGCTTGAGATCAAACAAAACACCATTAATCCATAACGTACCTTCTTTTCCTTATAGAAAACATGCAGTAATTAAGGATGAGGACTAACCTCACTTAATGCTTTCTAAGCGGGTGACCTTCTCTTAACCATCAGCATTTTTCCGCATAGCTATGTGTGTTAAGCGTGAAAAATTCGAGATTATCCAACGTTATTAACCGTTATTTTTTTTGAAGAATTCAAAGATGACAGACAGATATGAATGAGTCAACATTTGAACCTATTGAAAAACTAGCTCAAGGTATAGATTAAGTTTTTTTCTACGTGGAGTATGATGCTCATTGAGAGTAAATATGCGGAGTCAGCGTTCTTGAATTTGTTTTGATACAGTGGATTATCATCGAAATATCTCTTATTTGCTAGCGATTGATTCTTAGAATTCTCTCTTCCTAGTTTAAAAAATTGATTGATAACACAGGCCTACAAATTCTTGAAAAAAATATACAAGATTCTTGTATATTTTCCTTATTGTCAGTCTTCACTCGTAACAAATTGAATTTAAAATAATAATATTTATTATAATTATTATTTTAATTCATTTATTACAAATAGAAGACTAACAATATGAGATATATGATTGGTTGACAAACTGTTAACAAGTGGGATTTAATCCTATTTAGTGTCATCCAGTTAGTTCCATAGAAATCCGATATATGGAGCTGTCCAGTCTGAAGTGAACTTCAACTGCAGTTGAGAGTTGAGGTTAGTTTGTGAATTATCATGGTGCAGATAGACAGAACTTAGCGTCATATGAAATTTCTCTTTCGTAACGAGTTGTTGAAAAGTAAATCTAAAAAGTAGATTGTTAATGTGAATTGTTGTATTTTTGTGTTGTTGAATAGAAATGAGTTCAAGTAGAAGAAGCTGTGTACATCATCCTGATATTTTTTGCTACATATGTGGAGAATACACGTTCTTGGAAAACAGAAAACTATTAGTGACTTTGTAAAGAGCCCTTATCTTGGATATTTTGGTGTTAAGCTTGGAGATCAGGATAAAACCTGGGCACCACATATTGTCTGTAAAACTTGTACAGAGCATTTACGACAGTGGACGACTGGGAAAAGGAAGTCTGAAATTCGGAGTACCAATGGTTTGGAGAGAACCAAAAATCACTTCGATGACTTTCTGCCTAGTAAATATTACTGGAATCAATCGAAATAACCGTAACAAGTGGACCTATGCAGATTTACTCTCTGCAAGACACCCTATCCCTCACTCAGAAGAAGTGCCAATTGCAATTTTTCAGCAGCTACCAGAACTCTGCGAGGACACATGTCTCTCTGATCAGAATTCTGACACTACTGAAGGTGACAGTAATTTTGAAACGATGTCATCAATTCCCCAATGTTTCAACCAAGATGAGTTAAATGACCTCACTAGAGATCTCAATCTGTCGAAAGAAGCTTCTGAATTACTACCTTCCAGGTTGAAGGAAAAAAAATCACTTGAACCAGGAACGAAAATTACATTTTATCCCACAAGAGAGAAAGATCTGCTACCTTTTTTCTCTGAAGAACAAAATCTTGTATTATGCCATGCTATTAGAGAACTCCTGGTAAAAATGGCTCTTCTTGAATATTTTCCGGATGATTGGCGCCTATTTATTGACAGCTCAAAGCGAAGTTTGAAATGTGTTCTTCTACATAATGGGAACAAATATGGCTCAATACCAATTGCTCACTCAACGAAAATGAAAGAGCAATATGACAACATAGCTTTAGTTTTGGAAAAAATAAAGTATCATGAACACTAATGGGTGATTTGTGTGGACTTAAAAATGGTAAACTTTCTCCTTGGACAGCAAAGTGGCCACACCAAGTATCCTTGTTTCTTGTGCCTCTGGGATAGCAGAGACAAAACGCAACACTGGGTTAGAAAAGAGTGGCCTAGAAGAGAAAACATGGATGTTGGGGGAAAGAATATCATCAATGAT
Source organism: Micraspis discolor (assembly GCA_030674115.1). Lineage (NCBI taxonomy): Eukaryota > Metazoa > Arthropoda > Insecta > Coleoptera > Coccinellidae > Micraspis > Micraspis discolor. Next base: position 25,937 of record JARTUT010002347.1, on the reverse strand, counting down.
CCTTTAGTTCCAAGAGAGAAAATCATGTTTTCACCCCTGCATATCAAGCTGGGTCTAATGAAGCAGTTTGTAAAGGCTCTTGATAAGAATGGATCATGCTTTGCATATATAGGGAAAAAATGCCTCAGCTGAGTAAGGAAAAAATTAAAGCAGGAATATTTGATGGCCCACAAATAAGACAGCTGATTGAAGACCCTGACTTCATAAATTCAATGATTGAGATTGAACAAAATGCCTGGAATTCATTTGTTTCAGTTGTCCTAAACTGAATGAAAACTATGTTGAATGAGTCAATGAGATGCTGAATAATTTCAGATCACTTGGGTGTAATATGAGCATTAAGGTGCACTATTTACACAGCCACTTGACCGTTTTCCTGATAATTTAGGCGACATTAATGAGTAGCAAGGTGAAAGATTTCACCAAGATATCAAATGTATGGAGGATCGCTATCAAGGAAGATGGGATACTCACATGATGGCAGATTACTGCTGGTCTTTAAAACGGGATTGTTCTAAAATACATTCAAGAATGTCACTCAAAAGAAGTATCCGAAATGTTTAGTGAATAATTGGTTTAAATGATGACTTTTTCTGTTTTCTATAGTATATAATGAATAATATCTGTGTAATATAATAAAAATTTCTTTATTAATTTGTTTCTTTAAACCATGGTTTTTCTTGTGAAATAGTGTAATGTATAATTCACAAAAATGCTAATATCTTAAAAATTCGAGCTGACAGGCAAATAATAATAGCATATTTGAATTCAGGGCACCGAATTCATATGAAATCACCACCAAAACCACTGTTAACCAGTGTTATTTGTCTTTTCCAAGAATCAACTTGTTGGGATGAGTTTTCGTGAACGAACGAATCCAAACAGCATGGTCTCAAGTATTAATCGATTATTAAAGGCCTGGTTTCAAGAAGAAAACGATCATTTTCGATAACAACAATTAACAACTTTCAGAAAAGTGAATTCATTCAAAATGATGACAAGTTGAACAATTAATTACGCCACATAACAATTATGCGATCAAGTATGGAATCAGGTGTTAATAAATAAATATTCTGTTGAAGAAAAATGGAAATTACTGTCCTAACAACTTATAATTACGGAAAACTTTTAAAATAATACTGGCGCTATACAAACCCTATGCTATAACACTTAAACTTCAATGGAGCCTCTGGTGATGTTATTAAGTACCTGATCACCTTTGAAACCAGATTATAATTTAATAAATTGCAATTTTCAGAAAAATTTTTTATACGTAACCCGATAAAAGATTGCATTAGAATCTTGTTTTCTGTGTATTTGAATGTTCTGCATTGTTTTCAATCGGAACTGATCGCATTTAGATTTATTGATTCTATGCAGGCTTTGATTTATTGTTACATTTGTAATGTAAATAATATGTGTACGATAATAAATTCAACTCCATTAAAATCCATTCAGAAGGTGATATATTTCTTTTATTAAGCTCTTGTTCTTTGGGATTCTTTGGGGTTTTCCAATGGGGACTCGACAACTTTGAATTTAATTTTCGAACGCACCCTTAGACCAATCATCGAACTGTCAACGTCAATTTAGTCATTTTCATTATGGTGAAGTACACGAACGAACAACGTTTGCAAGTTATAAAAGTTTACTACCGAAATTCGGAGGCGGTGACCGCAACTTTAAGAGCCTCAACTCCAATTTTCGGTAGTAATTCGCGCCCTTGTAGACGGGCAATCACAAGTTTCGTGCAAAAATTTGAGTCTTCATATTGGCTGTTGTCGTGCCAGTGAGACAAAGGACCGGTCGCAGTAACGAAAACATCGCTGCCGTTCGACGACCCAAATTAGTCAATTCCACGGCGTTCTCAAGAATTGGGCATCCGTCAGACCACTCTATGGCGAATTTTGCGTGAGGATCTTGGTTTACACCCGTACAAGATCAACCTGACTCAAGAATTGAAGCCGTTGGGCCATTTGAAGCGTCCGATTGGGCTCTAGAAAAGCTGCGCCACTATTTTCATCGAAAAATCATCTTCAGCCATGAAGCTCATTTTTGGCTCAATGGCTTTGTGATTGGACGACTGCCGCGCCTGGCAGTGTCTGTTACCAGCCGCGCTGTGATTGGGCGACTGCCGCGCGCGGCAGTGTCTGTTACCAGCCGTGCGCGAATCTTTTTATTGTTCGTTCGTCGGTAATTGTTTGTGGACGTATTTTATCATAGAAATATATGGCTCCCATGGTCCATTATGGGATACTAGGTGCAAAGAATATCACATTAATAATATAAGAGAAGATATATGGGACGAAATTGCAAACAAATTCTCGTCTCGGACGTGCCGCTCAGTACTGCAGCGCAAAAGGTCTAAACTAGTTACGCGGCAAATTTGCGTCAAGCGAATGCCGCGCACTTTGCGCGCTGTGTTTGGACACACCTTTAGGAATGTAATATTCTGAAAACTTTACAGGAACTTAAGGAGGATGAATTATATCCTATAGACATATTGGAACATGAAACTTTCCCAGAGCACGATTTTATGTAAAACATCCCCTATTGGAAATTTTTCTCAGATGAAATTTATAATAACTTGACTAAATTTCTGACCCCTTGAATTCAAATCTCCCCCAAGTCCTTGACATTTGTCCTGACGTACTGTGATGTAACGTGGTATGATTGTAAGATTTTCGCATTGAAAACAAACCGGGGACAGGGTAGCGTGTTTCATCAAAGCAAATTCCATCGAATATACGTCATTACTATATAATCGAGAAAATAATTGGTGTTACCCGATACTCCATCGAAATGTCGAACAATTGAAACCGTATGGAATATTTGTTACATAATAGAGATACGATATGTATTTGTAACCATTTCTGAAATCTCATTCTCAACTGTACGAGGGTTGCTCTCTAAATTTCTAGAGTAAGCTAGCACTTATACCGTCTCACACCATCGAATCTAAGTTTGACTTAGCGCCATCTTTAATTGCAAGTGACGTTTGAGACGCATATTCTCTTAAACCATAGATTGAGTGATGGGTAAGTTGTTGTTATTTTAATCCCTCATCGTAAATGGCTCGCGAAAGACTTGACACTTAAGTCCGACTTGTACATTCATAAATGTAACCTCCAAATATTTATTGATGTTAGTTGCTCAAATTTCGCAGTGTTATTCAATAATTGAATAAACGGATCTTGTAATTTGGTTGATTGAAATCGACGACATATATGAGGAAAATATGAGCATTTTTTAGGAGATTTCGGTAGAGTAAACAGAGTGTAGTAGTAAAAGAATTTAATTCACTCAGTGGATAAACGTCAACTTACCCTTGTTACCATGGGTTGAATATTGTCGTCTTTAAACGTCAAAAAGGGATAAATGAATTTATAACATAATAAATATCAAAGGCGAATATTTTAAAATGCATTAAAGCAACTTTTGATTGTGTTTCCACTGTTAGACCAAAAATATAGAGAACAACCCTCGTATTTACTCAAGAACACGTAATCCATACATTATTTGTATCAGATTCAATTTTACTAAACGAACAAAGAGATAAAGGTATGGATTTCTACATGAAGTTATGGTAGCGAATGACTTGCAGTTTTAACACATTAATAAATAAACAATATCGCACTGGGTGTTAAAGGTGGGGCAAAATCAGCTTAATAACATTTCTACAGGCATCAGATACAAGAAGGTTAGTCGACTAAAGAATTTGAAGGTTGTCCCTCGATCATTTAGAAGTTGATATTTGTTACTGTTTGGTTAAAAAGTTCTCGGAATGAATTAAGTGTTCCTCAACTCAATGATAACCATGTGAAAGGCCAAGGTTATTAATAAACTGAGAGAAAAATCCATGGTACTCAGTGTAGCGATAATAGAAATTTTTCGAAAAAATATATAAAATTTAACACCATTAGTCGCATTTTTAAGTACCGGTATCCTTGGAAACTATCAAAACTTACATTGAAACAGGTAGTAACTGAACACGCCCTAACAACAACTATAACTATAAGTTGTTATGCATTTAAATTTCACGAAACAAAGTTATCCTTAAAATATATATTTTATTATTATTATTATTATTTTAATATGTATTTCGGGATCACTTTGTTGAGTGAAATTTGTATAATTTTCAAAAACGACAGAGTGTTCTCAAAAAAATTCGAATCTCGTGTGGTATTTGGAAAGATCATTCAACAATATAAATCAAACGAAATAAAAATAGTTTTTATTCAAAAATAACCAGATAGAAGCATAGGACAAATTATTCATCTTTATTCTCAAAATAATAATTATTGATGGTACAATTATTATACACATCACGAGCATTATTTTCGAATGATGAAGTAGATACTGATGTTGTTTCTTTAAGGACATTTTTTTCATTCCTTATGGCTCTGATTATTTTTTTGTGATGTTGTTGGTCCAGTTGGAGATACGGTTTCACTGATGCTGCAGAAGAATGTCCTGTTATCTTTATCAGCTGTTCCTCGCCAATCCCTGCTTTGGCTAATTGGCTGACAGCAGCAGCTCGAGTGGTTGGTTATCTTCGACTTGGTTGTGTTGATGCCAATGAGTTCTGCCGATTCTTTTGCCTATTTAGCTATCGTATTGGGAGTTTTTGAACCATGAACCATATTTCCAATTCTTATGTGGAGTAAGGAATAGTCTTTCAGTGGTTATGTTTGCAGTTCTTTTTGGATACAAGTAGCTTATATAACCTCACCGGGCAAATATCTTCTTCAATATTGAAGTCTGCCATTTCGTTTCCGCACATGTTGTTGGGCACCACCTTGTCTTGTTTTAGAAAATATCGGATTGTAGGCAATTCGGCGCGTGGGATTACTATCGTTTTCAATTTCGAATTGGAAATGCGAAATTAGGCATGATGAACCCTCTCCTCCGCGCCAAGCAAGCTCCAATGCAGCAATAAAATAAAATTTTCTGTTCAAACCGTCTGGATTATCTTCTTTACATAAGTTGACCATCTTTTTGTGTTGCTCCAAAGACAGCGCTTTGGCACTAACTTTTCTTTTCTCAGGATCCACTTGCAAAATACGCCTCTTGGCATTTCGTGCATCCCGCGCCATTTTAAAAGCCACGTCTGTGAATGGATCGAACCTAACGCCCCATTCGGAATAGAATTTTTCCTGCAGCTGTTTGGCACTATTATTCCACAAGGTTTTTACGACACTTTCCTTGTAGTCTGATCCATCTCTTTTCTTCATATTGAAAGCCCAGTCTAGCATAATATTATTGAGCTCTGACAAACTTGTTTTTTCACTTACAATGTATTCCCGGCAGCATAGAATTCTTCAAATTGTTTCCAAATGTAGGATCTTGACTTCACTGTATTAAGCGGCACACTTTTCTTCACACTTTCCTCAATTGAAGTAATATTATAATTCCCAAAACGTTTCATTTTTATCTACTTTATGGTAAAATACGAAAATAAACTGACAGAACTGCCAAATGTGCTGTTGAAGTTATCGCTAACAACTGCTTGTTTATCGTAACCATGACGACCGCTACTTCCACCAACGGCCAAAGCTATCCGGACGTGTTAATATTCCTATGCAAATTAGGCATTTGATAAAAACAAATTTCTAAAAGTGAAAACACTGTGACGTTGAGTGTTTTCAGATACAGTTTTTTTCTATTGGTCCGTTTTCAAAAATTAAGCGATTTCATTGGACGATGTAGTATAGTGTTAAATTGTGAATACAATTCAGGAATTTCAATAATTTCTCCAATACTCGTCAAGAAAATCACTCACCAAGGAATTCATTATGATTTTCAGCTGAAGTAATGTTTTGGATGGAAAATTACCCCAAAGCATGCATTTTTTGTAACTTTGAGAGGAATCTTGTGGTGTCTCAGCCCAATGTGACACCTGAAATTGTTTATAACTTTGGAACAGGGCATAATTGAAAAAAGTGGCAGCGGTCAAAGACTGCATAATAATTTAAATTAATAAAAACTCTCCGCCTTCGAGTAATCTTCTAAATCTGCGGTTCGACACAAGTAAACAAAGCAAATGGACCTTGAGATCTAAAAGGCCATTGACAATCTCTAATCTTCGTCGCTACCAGAAGCCAGAAGAGATCGACCGTTGTTGTTTATGATAAAACGGTTGAACTTGAAACAACAACGGGTTAAATGAACTCGAAAACCGGAAACAAGTGTTCCATCCTTATATAGATGGTCAACTCATCATTTGAAGGTCTCCTGCGTGAAACACAGAGTGGAACTCGTTGAATTTCGATTACGGCTCAAATTTTATTACCTTGATCTCTGGTTCGAAATGGGCGGGGTCGATACTGACAATATTATGTTTTTAATATGTATACGTTCTGGAAGATTTGGCTGCCTTATTCAATCTCACAAGAAGTGTCATCATCATGAATTATTTTAGGAATTCATGAGACGACGCCGGAAGAGTTCCGACATTGGCATATAGGAACACAGTATTACAAGGAGTTCCTGGAATAGAGGGTCAGAATTAAAAATTTAAATGCAAATTAGTTTTCCTTTTCGATATATTCACCGTATACATTTTTCAGATGTTTCAATGAACGTAATAATCCCATAGAAATGTGTGTTTGATCTTTGTTACTGCATCTTTCACTTCATCACTTGAAAATTTCTTTCCACAAAGTTCTTGTTTCAAGTTTGGGAAAAGATAATAATCGCTGGGAGCCAGGTCAGGACTGTAAGGTGGGTGAGGCAAAATTTCGAAGCCCACTTTTTGCAGTGCAGCCATCGCGGCTTATGTGAACAGGCACTTTGTCGTGAAGAAAGAGGACACATCTGGTCAATTTTCCACGCTCTTTCTTTGATGGCTTCTTTTAACAGCTATAGAATTTAAGCGTAATATTTTCCGGTTACGGAGACACCTTTGTCTTTGTAATGGATCAACAGAATACCTTCTGAGCCCCAAAAGAATGTTGCCACGATTTTTCACGTGGACTGTGACACTTAAAGCGTCTTGGAAAGTGCTGTGTCCTTTTTGTGCCATTGCAAAGAGTCCTGTTTGGATTCAAGTTCATAATGATGGACCAAAGTTTCATCCCCAGTAACAATCCGAGGCGATACTTCACTACGGAGATCCAAAAACTGGCGAGAACAATCCAGGCGCTGTTGTTTTCTCGGCACCCATTTTGGACTGACTTTAGTCATGATAATCGTGAAGAATTTTAAAAATCTGATACTCTAACCATTTCTGCGAGTTGTTTTTGTCTTCAGACTGGCATCTTTTAATATTGTTTTTTCCACTTTTTGAATAATTAATTGGTAGCCTCAATCGGCCGTTCTTGGTAATGGTCGTCTTCAAGTGAGTTCCTGCCTTGTTTAAAGAGGTTATGCCACTTGTGAACCATGACCAAGAGTCTCTGTAAACAGCTCTTCCAATATGGTATTTATACAGGGTGAGTCTTCGACCACTGCGATAATTTTAACCATAGATTCTTGTCTTCCACATTTGGCCCCGTTCAAAAGATATAGGGTGTTGAAATTTCATAAAAAATTGCATTTCCACCTGTTACATTCAAACGACGATATCAATTGAAATGATCTCTTGTAGAAGGTTTTTGATAACAGTCAAGCATATTTTGTCATCAATAGATTCATTCCATTTCTTGTGGGTTTCTCACTACTACTGTACAGATTGGTTAAATTGCATGAAAAACAAATATCACTTGAACTAAAGGTCCGTATCTTGTACTTCCTAGAATCATTAGTCTTTTTTGCAGATAAAATCATTATTCATCTTTTTTTCTAAATTGCACCATTTTTGGAATATTTGGAGTTGAAAGGAATTAAATCGATATAATTTTGTCCAAATTTTCTGGTTTTCCCAAATCCAACTCTGTGCTGAAATGATTCAATAATCAGATTTGTTCAATGTTGCCATATTTTATGTCTTTCTTTATAAAATAGTTGGGGAAATCTCTCCAATCTATGGTTTCACTAAACACTATAGATGAAACTGAATTTTGTCTTACATTTACCACAAAATTTAAATTGCCATTTATTGTATTCATTATTGATGATGTCTAGCACATTGTTTAATATTTAACCCAGGGTAATATTCCATAATAAATAGAGAAAAAGATTTTCATCACTCAGATACGTACTAAGGTAAATTTTCATGATGACCGTTGAAATAGGAAATATATTTTCTTTCAGGACTTGTCTTTATGACGAGCTGGTTCTTTATAGCTTCAGACTTTGAGCGATCATCAAATTATATCTATTCTAACATAGGAATGCTTCAAATTAAGATATGAGTTTTAAAAATTTCGAACCCAGTCTCCTAGATTTATTTTGTAAAAGTCTATAGAAGTTTTTTCACATCTTTATTTCATACACCGATTCAACCCAGTTCACGAACTTAGGAGATAATAGAATTCGGCTTTGATATAATATTTCTAAATGTTTGTTAAGATAATAATAATATTCTTTATTTACCCAACAGGAATATCCCAATTACAGGGTAAAGTAAGAAGCATTTGTACATTACAACGAATTACAGCATTTATGAAATAATATAATCCAAAAAAAAAAAACCAAAAACAATGAGAGATATACTCAAACTTCGAACCCCACACAATTCAAACCCCAAAGTTAACCGAACACATCCATCCCCAGTCTATCAGCACTCCGACATAAACTATGAATGGGACATCGCTCGAACATATTTGTACGTGCTGTAGGCAAGTACAACGTACTTGTAGATCTTGACACCAATCTTGGAACATTCAGCATAATTTTGGACAGCAAATAAGGACAGTCAATTCTGTAATTCAGGAGTCTCTGAGCGAATCTTGCACATTGTTCTTCACGTCTTGCAAGCAAAGATGGTATTCTCATCTCAACCATGATGTCTGATAAATCTGCTCCACGCTGAGGAAACCTACCTGTACGCCTGAATATAATGTATTTGAAGAACTAACACTTCTCCATGTTGAGTATCAGCCTATTGCGCATACACCACTCGTAAATATATTCCAGGCTTGACTGAAGCAGTAATGAATACAGAACATCAATTATCCTCAGGTAAATCTTAAAGTCGTCCGCAAATGCTAACACTGGACACTTCAGAGAGGTCAGTAGATCATTTATGAATATACTGATCAGCAGTGATCCTGTTAGATCCTTGTGGCACGCCACAAGAGAGAACATACTCGAATGATGTAAAACCATTGTAAAACACATAATTCACTCTCCCCCTCAAATACGATCCCAAAAGCTTTACATAAGCAGGGCAAAGACCAAAAGATGTCAGCTTCCGCTGAAGAATATCATGATCAACTGAATCAAAGGCCCGCGACAAATCAGTGTACAACACGTCAACCTGACCACCATCATCTAAACACTCAGATACATATTGTGAAATTGTTGCCAAATTGGTCACAGTGGATCTTCCTCTAAGGAGTCCATGCTGTCGTGGGATAATGAATGAACTGACGTTGAAATAAATATGGTTATGTAATATATCCTCGTAAACTTTAGCAAAGTTGGACAATATCGAAATGGGTCTATAGTTTTTAACCTGAGATTTATCACCCTTCTTGAACACAGGTACTACACGAGCTCTCTTCCATCGATCGGGAAATGTATATGTTCTCAGACTCAGGTCTATAAAATGATGCAGTTGTCCAGCCAACACCTCACTGCAGATCCTCACAACGAATGAAGGAATAGCATCATCTCCTGCTGTTGGGTTATCGGGAAACCTCAACATGATAGAGTGGATCTCTTCCTGGAAACCACATGCTTAGGAATCATCGGTAATTGAATTAAGGTGTCTGAATCTCACTCATCTACAATACACTCCTCTTGTACTGGACCCGAAAAATGCTCCGCAAACAAATTGACGATATCTTGCGGTCCCCATGTGATGCTTCATTACCATGGATTATACCTGGGATCCTGGACGTCCCCTGTTCATGTATGATGCATGTATAATTAAAATTCCATCAATATTGAAACTGGTAGCTATAGGCTCATAAACAAGAAAGATTAGAATGCATTTTCTGACCATAATCATTTCATACTGAATTGAATAATTTCAATTTATCGAAATTATCCTTGCAATATTTTCCACATTTTTTTAAAGAAAGCTACAAATAACTTTTGAAAGTTTCAAACAGAATCAAAACAACAAGGAACCACAGAACACTATTCTATTGGGAATTACCCATCACAGAGACGTTATAATAACATTTTAATGTGGTAATAATTCACTCTAGTTATTCTGAGAACAATTATAACTGAATATCAATAAGGGTTACAGATATTATCTTTTATTTAAAAAAATTTTGCGATTATTAATTTTTTCTCTCCTGGGGTTCGGTAATGAATTAATATTCTATGGTAAGGTATTGAAATTTGACATAATCTATGAATAACCATTATTCTATATTTATGTTTTCGTTTACACAATTAAAACAAATTTACGCATGTTCAGTAATTAATTATAATCTAAACAGAATAGATTCATATTGATGATCTAACACAATTTTTTATTAAAGAACATGGTGTTTCATAAGCAAATTTAGGGGATCAAACTAAATTCCTTCAGCCAAGTATAATTGCACACCTAAATATGGGAATACTTGTAATCTGACCAAGTAAATTGTTATTGGGATTCAGTACAGAAATATGATATCAAGAGACCTCATAAACTTGTCAATACTCAAGAAAGTCTGTCAAGGAGAAGAAACTTCAGAAACATCAGTGTTTGGAAAATCATAGATGTTTTTTTCTGGCTTTGAGTGAAAAAAAAACATTGTGACAACCTCATGCCTTGGAAGTTTTCATAGAAATGATGGTTTTCATGATTTGGAAATCTAAAGAAGTAAATTACAAATGTATGATTACAACATCCAATAATTCTGAGCTTTTTTTTGGAGTATTAGTATTTTGTATCTTCCTTCTGAATATTGACCTCATCTGATGCAAGATGGATGCTGTGGAAGGTAATTTTCATTCAAACTAAACTGAACTACAGAGGGTATTTGCCCAATGTGAAAACTTAAAATGCTAATAGCTATTTAACGCAGCTGAATATAGAAAACAGAATGGGAAAAAGTGTTTCTTTTGATCTCAAGAACCTATGGTTAAAACAAACGCAGTGGTCAAAGAATCACCCTGTATAGTATTATGTATTATTGTTTGATTGCAATAAAATGGAACCGTTCCACATTAAAAATCTGACATCAGTCCCAACTGATGGAATAATACTGTGAGATATACAATTTCTAAATAATAGGATAATTACTACTAGTTTAAAAAGAGCGTCAAAGTCATCTGGTCTTACGTCAATGCTCTAAATTTTTATTTCAAACTAGATCTGTTATACTTTATTAACTCCTTTCAAATATCATCCATCCTCCTCAGATTCACTAAAAACTACAAACAAACAATACATCAACGTCAACACATTCATAAATCACATAATAAAGAAATTTACTGTGGAGGTAAATCTCAGACAGGTGAACGACAATGCATTGTAAAATCTATCTAGTCGTTTCTGGGATGACGACATTATTTCTGTATTTGGATTATATGCTCTTGAAGTCGACTGTATATGGTGGCGGTCGCCAAACAGGAAACGTTCTATTCATTCATATTCCACAATAAATCAAATATGTTATAAAAGTTATGGAGAATAGACGTAAACGACCTTAAGAGGTCATTAATATACATGTGGGTGTTCATTTGAATTGCTGACCGTGTGAATTAATTGTTTTTGGATTGTCTACATGATGGGTTGAATTATTCATTATTTATGAATAGGATTATTTTCTTTGTGAAGAAATTAAAAATCTAAGAGTACCAACAAAGCATAAAGGCAGAAAATCGAAGAAATACAGGGTGAGCCTTTGAACACTGTGTAAATTTAAACTACTGATTCTTGAAGCAAAAATAAACACTTTAATCCTATATCACTTTTTCCAATTCTGTAATGTTGCAAAGTTATAAGCGATTTATGGTTTTAAGTTGGGCCGAGCCAACACTGGATTCCTTTCGAGATTACACAAAAATTCAAGCAAGCAGCAGAAGTTACTTACATAGAAACACCACTCTAAAAACCTTTCAAACACCCTTTTGCAATTGAAAATGAAAAGTTATTACTCATCTAAAATAACATTGTTCAAGATTTTCTCTATTTCAGTGTCGTAATGGGTTCATTACAGTACTAAAAACGGTGCTGTAATGAACTCATTACAGCATTGTTTTTATTCTAAAAATTGTATAACCCCACGCTTCTACAATTACTAGTATGTTTTATATACTATTGTCATAAATTGATTTTTAAAATTATTTCTAACTTTTTTAGCCCGATATTCTTTATGAGCGTGTTTTTCAAACTATATTTATTTAACCATATCTTTTCTATATTGGGCTCTGCGACTATCATACTTAATAGCGTTTACACAGGCAATTTTTTGATCTGATGGCGCAATATGGGCAGTATCTCAAATAAATTGCCACAATTCAATCGAGGATATTGCTCGATGTCAAATATTCAACCTATATAGAAATTCAAGTCTTTAGTCTTTGGATTGTAGCTGTTATTTGATTATTGCTCAAAAAATTGCCCGTATAACGTTCTCCCAAGGCTTAAGGTAATTTGCTTGATGCTTTGCCGAAAAAGTTTATCTGTGTTTCGATATGAATAATATCTGGATAGATGGCGCCACATTCTATAATGCACTCCAAAATACTTGACCGGATATTATGACAACACCGTAGTTGCTAATTTTCAGCTATCCCTGTTCGTAACAGAGATCGTAAACTATATGAATAAATTTATCTAGTTGGGAACGTCCAATTCCCGTTTATTCAATGAATGTTAATACTATGTAAATGTTATATAGGGATAAATATACTGTATACTGTGATTTAATTGAACATTTAATACCAGCTTAAATAAAAAACTTTAAATTTTCAGATAACGCAAATAACTTATTGTTATAAATTTTTAATTCGTGGTAGATACCGAAAGATACTGTCACATGCGCGAGATCCCATTGGTGTAAGCGATTTCAGTTGATATTCTCGAGAATGCAACTACTGCTTGCTATCTTTACTGTGTATTTACTATAAGAAATCTCAAGATGGCGCCACAATGTATAATGCTTTCTAAACTACTTAACCGAATGATATAACAACACCGTAGTTGCTAATTTTCAGCTATCCCTGTTTGTAACAGAGATCGTAAACTATATGAATAAATTTATCTAGATGGGAACTTCCAATTCCCGTTTATTCAATGAATGTTAATACTATGTAAATGTTATATAGGGATAAATATACTGTATACTGTGATGATCGTTCTCTGTCTTATAATGTATGTATATGCGGCTAATTGTAATGGGTAGTAGTTACGTTTCAGGTTTGTGAATAATCTATAGCCACATCTTTTCTAAGTTGGGCTCTGTGACAATCATATTTAATGAGAATTTGCTCTGGCAATTATTCAAGTAATAATTTCCTGATGCTTCAAATGGAGAAGTATGCTGTTTTTCAAATAAATTGCCACAATGTAAGCGACGATACTGCTCGAATATATACGGTATTGCTCGATATCGCCAATACTATTTGCCGCATATTCAACCTATACAGAAATTCGAGTCAATTTATATTTTTGTATGTTTGATTATTGCTCAAAAAAATTACGTGTATAACGTACTTTCAAGGCTTGAGGTAATTTGCTTTATGCTCTGCCGAAAAAGTTGACCTACCTTTTAATATAAAAAATCTCTAGATAGATATATTCCACTCGAAAATACTTAACTGAATATTATGACAACACCGTAGTTGCATCTAGTCAGCACCCTTGCTAACAACAGAGATCGTAAACTATATGATTTAATTGTTCTAGTGCTTAATTTTCAATTCCCTAAATTAATGTAAATATTAGAAGTATGAGATTACTGGTGTAATATAATTATGGATAATACACACCTCTTTTATCTTATCCATTATTATGACTAAATTCTCTGAGTGTAAGTTATGTAGTGAGTTGGGTACCAGAGATGGTAGTTGTTATGCCAACGCATTAAACATTTTACACTCGTTAGGTGTTGTGACAATCCTACTTAAGGCTCTTCTACACTTTTTTTCGAGCAATTATCTACGATATTGATCGAAGTCGCTCCATATATTTGCCGAATATTCAATCGATACGGAAATTCGAGTCAATTTGTTGTTGATAGCGAGAGATCGGATGGAAATTATGCAGTTTCTGCGCTGCTTATATGTGGCAGCGTTTTCTAGTTTCTTGGAATTACCCATTATCGTTCAATTTCTCAATTCTACCGAGTGATTGTTGCCGTAAATTGATATTTTCTCTCGTCGATTTCGACAAGAGTTGCTCTCAAAATGGAGCAATTGATTATTGGATCGCCACCGTACCAGGCAATCAACATCAAAGATACGCTTGCGAAAATCGTTAGAATTTTCTATATTCTCAGCTGGTTGTGATACTTTCAACGAACTGCGAATCGACACGTCTGGTACAAATGACTAAACGAGATATTTCCTGAGCTAATCTGTGTCAATGTCAAGGATTTTAAGCTGAGAGTTCGACGATCTACTCCGCGTCATTACTCAATAATGAGATTATTGCTCAAATTACGCGGTACTTTCTAAAATGGCTGGTTTCGTCTTTGATGTAGAAGCTGGAACAGAAACCCAGATAGCATGTTACCTAATAGATGAACACTGCAGTCTAGTTTCTGAATTGTTGAACCCAACTCGTTATGGAATCTTATATTTCAGAGTTGTATTAATTTGTTGGAAATTAAATGGGTGAAAGGTAAATAACTGCCACATATTATAAGAAGAATAAATAAAACAAATATTGTAAAAAAACAGTGACGTGGGATTTAGTCCGCCCCTGATGAACTAAACAAGCTAATTATGTTTTGAGGTCAGTTTCTTGAGAGGTCCTTACTACTGTTTATCGTATAAATTTTCATTAAAGTATATTAAGTAGTTTAAAAGTTATTCAAGAAAAATTGATTACCAGTGGTGTCCTTTTGTTAATGTTCTATATGAATCCGAGAGATCTCCCACATTTTCCGGGATTCCCTGTATAAAAATGCCATTCCGGAAAAAATCTGCCAAACTCTAACAATGATTATTTAATTGTATCGGTGTTTACTTGGTGGAAAGAAAATTGTTTGTCAAAAAAACGGCAAATTTTGCTGCTTCAACGCCATCTAGCATTACAGCAATGAAGTTTCAACTCTGAATACTGTAATACCGTCCCACTGTATTACCGACGGTGATGACAATATCTAATTTAAATTACTAAAGTTTCAACTGTTTCAATTTTTTTTATATTTATTGTTATTTTCTTCTGTCCGTTACATGCGGTATAAAACTATTCAAATTTTTGAGGTTACCCGTAATTTATGTGGTTAACTGTTATTTTATTATTCTAGGTCTCACTCGCTGATGATAATTCTTACTCTGCTTTTCTTCGAAAATGCCCGGAAGCGAAAATCTGGTTCAGCGGCCGAATGTAGAAAAATATTATAGGAAGAAAATGTTTCTTTTGACGTCAAGAATCTATGGTTAGATTTAACGCAGTGATCAAAGACTCGCCCTGTATATCACGTCTTATCTGTCAATTTGACTTTTGTTACGATTTTGCTATAATTAAATTGTTCATTATTTCCTGTTTGCTGGTCTCAATGAGAGCACTTATACTCAGTTAATTAAAAGTTGTAGCCAATTCGGATTCTAAGTTTTTTTCTTTTCAGATATATCTACATTCAAATAAGGAAAAGACGAAGTATCGATGCTTGTGGCCTCCAAAACTGCAGGAGCGACCCCACTCTTAATCGCCTGTCGAAATGGCCATTTTTATGTCGCCCAATACTTGATTGAAAAGTGTGGAGCGGATGTTGAACAACCAGGATCAGGTAAATACTAGAGTACGGGTGGAAATTATGGAACCAATTCATTTTATCAGGCTCAATTTTGACTTCTTGTTTATAAGCCCATATATTTTTCGGAATATCAGGTCTACTTCATTCTTTTTGGCATTGAAGTGTTGTCTAAAGTTGAGGCGCTAGTCAAAATGTATGTCGAGATACTTAGCTTTGGTGTCGAGCAAAATTTTCCTTCTTGAGATGGTGCTCACAATGCGATGGTGGTCTGGTACCAGTTGGTTCATGTCCATGTCATTTTTCAGCCTTTTCTAAAGCAACCTCTCAAAGAGTTTACCAAGGATTGGCAGAAGACTTAAGGCCCTATATGATTCCACATTGTGTTCAGGTTTACCAAGTTTGGGTATCAAGGTAACCTCGGGGTTCTTCTATGTGATTGGGAAATAGGATAATTATAATAATGATATACTTTATTTCAGGTAAAGTGTATACATGTAATACAGTGAACACTCGAGATGAAACAGGGGAATAAATAATTTTACTCTCATTATATCATGTAGGCTAAGAAGTCTTCTACACTATATGGTTCAATGAATTTCTTGTATTGTTTTAGGGTACATTCTCTTCCCAATTTATGTGCTTTCTTGTTATAACATCGAATGTAAATTTTTAAAAGTGAAAATCAAGCATTCCACCATAGCTGGTGCGGTTAATAAATCTTTTTTTTTTTAATATTCCTCTACACGACTCCATTCTCTTCATCTCCCAGATTATACTTATTGCTCTCTTTTGCATTTTCACCACTCTGTCCAAGTTATGTGAGCTACCATAGAACATGATGCCATACCTCATCTTCGATTCCAATACTGCTTGGTAAATGGTTTTCATTGACATAGAGTCCAGGTATTTACTGAGTACCCCAAGTGAGTAGCAGATAGAACTCAATTGAGCACAAAGGTTGGTGATGTGTTCACTCCAATCAAGCGCTTCCTCCAGTTTGAGACCCAGGAAATTAAAACACCTAATCAGACTCGAAGAGGAGTTGCAAAGTCGAATATTTACTGGTGTTTGAAAACCTGAATGAGCTGTTTTGAATAGCACTGCATTCATGCATAAACCATTTGCTTCAAACCATTCGCCTGCTTGCAGTTGGGTTGATTTTACCAGTTTACACGTTTTTGGGAATGTCTTGGGCATGACTGTGAAATTTGTGTCATCTGCATAATTCAACATTTTGATACTTGTTTCGTCAAATATGGTATTATAGATCATTTAAAAATATGATGAATATGATGGGACCTAAAATGCTTCCTTGTGGTACTCCTAGTTCTGTGAATTCTGCCTGCGATATTATTTGGTTCTCATTATGAGAGATCATTACTTTGGTCTACGGTTGGTTAGGTACGATTTAAACCACTTCAGTTCTTTTCCCTTTATTCCATAGGTTTGTAATTTTTGTAGGATGAGGTCATGGGACAGGGTATCGAATGCATTCGATAGGTCCAACATCAACCCAACCGTCACATTTGAATCTTCCAGAGCGTCTAAGATTCCTGAGATTAACTCAAAGATTGCTGTCTGTGTGGACTTCCCTTTAACATATCCATGTTGTGAAGGTAATACAAATTTTTCTTGTACTCACTATTTGTTCTGCGCAATCTTTTACTAATTTCATCTGGATTTCGTCATCGTTCATATTCTATAACATAAAGATTGTTTTCAATGTTTTTTCTTCCGAGACTGAGTGTAGTTTGAAGATGGTATTTGATCCTGTGATATTGATTTTAGGTTGTGAGTTTTGATTGTTACTTACTTTGCCTTTCGCCATCCATGAATAATAGGTATTGAATGAGTTCGCTAGTTTTTCGGGATCTCCTGGTATTTCAGTATTTTCATTTGTGGTACCCTTGTTTTTTTTGACAATTTTCCAGAGAGATTTATTTCTATTTTCTGATTCCAGTATTTCCTGTTTATACTTTTCGTTTTTTTCTTGTCGAAGAATGTTATCATACTCTCTTTTCGTTCTTTTGTAAAGTTCATTAAACGCGGGGTTATTCAACTTGCAAGAATGTAGAATGTCAAGTCTTGGTTTACAGTTTTTAAGTTTCTCACTTCTTAATTTTGGCTGTTTGTGGGTTCTTCTTCGAATTTTTCTTATGGGACATGAATTGTCTAATTCTGTTTTGTTTATGAAGTCGTATCCTGGAGCCTTCCTTATTTTTCAATCTTCTCATCTCATTGGCTACTTCTGTGGGTGTGAAAGTTTTAATTGGTAATCCCTGGTACCAGGATAGTGAATTTCCTGATACTTTCTTTAAACGTTTACAATATAACAAAGTAGTCTTATTAAACCCTATTTTCAGTCGTTTTCGACGGAGAAACAATAGAAGAGGCTCCGCCCTCTGGTGCGCCGCGGCCGCCGGCTACCTGGACATCGTCAAACTTCTGATTGCGCATGGCGCGAAAGTCAACAGCACCACCAGGACGAAGTCAACGCCGCTGCGCGCCGCCTGTTTCGACGGACACCTGAACATCGTCAAATACCTGGTGAATCATCGAGCCGACGTGGAGATAGCCAACAGACACGGCCACACCTGTATGATGATAGCTTGCTACAAGGGTCATCTGGAGGTGGTCAAGTACCTGCTGGAGTTGAAGGCCGACGTGAACAGGAGAAGCGTCAAAGGGAATACCGCGCTGCACGACTGCGCAGAGTCCGGCAGCTTGGATATACTCACGTTACTTCTCGAACATGGCGCTACTATGACACGAGACTCTTATGGTGAGTTTGAATGATTCCTCGATTCAGTGTTGGGTGGTCACGTTTTGGAATTGAGCTTGTTAGATGCGCCTCCTTTTGTTCTGTAGCGGTACAGTGCACCATTTCAAATGATAAGAGGCGCCAATTTCATTATTTATAACATCTGTGTAATATAAATAATGAGACGATGAACCACTTCAGTAGTTCAGTAGGAACATTTCCTCTGTCTCCCTCTTGGGCATCATAGCATCGGGGCCCCAGACTTCGAGACGCAGTGTTACAGTCGAATTGAGGTGGTCCATTTTTTTAAAGCCCTTCTTACGTTTCTTCTTCGTGTCCGGGACAAATCTAAGAAGTACCCAACACTACCCCGATCGCCGATTGCTGACCTACTGAAGGAATGCCTAAAATAATCTAGTTTTTCATCGAAATCTCAGATGTTCGAAAGAGATATTATAGCGCTCTTATCCCATAACACACTTTTGAAGTGAAAACTTCTTTAGCGGCGCTGAGCACTCTCTTGTATGGGTAAAAACATCCAAACTCGCGTCAGGGTCACGTGATTGTCATCGAAAAAGCGTAAGATCGAGGAGTAGGAGAGGGAATAATATCCCACACTCTTTCTACCGTGCCTGCGTGTACTGTTTCGTTTAGGCGGTGCAGGGCGCTTGAGCGAATGTTTGTGTATGTTAATGTAATATAAATTAGGTTTGTTCGCGTGGCAGTTCGGAACTGTAATTTTTGGTAATTTGTGGTTCCCACCCGTTCGTCTGGGACGGAACAGGAGTTCCTTGTCGTTCGTGTGGTCGGAACACTTGATTTCCGAACTGTTCGTTACTGTTTTTACGGTTCCTGATCTAGAGATGGTACAAGGTACAACAGAAGAAGCGGTAAATTCAAATCATCGGTGATTCAAATTTTCAGTAGTTCTAATTGGCAATTAAGTTATATATTTGGTGATTAGGATATTCGCATAGCTTATTTTGAGTATATTTGATGTTGTGGGAGTATAAATTTTTAATCAATTCGTTATAATAGCTTCTCAAAATTTTGTTATCTCAAAGAAGAGGAAGGATCATTTGCAATAGATGAATAAAACAATTGCATAGTTGTTGATCAAAGTATGTAAGATAATTATTTTATATTATTTATATATACGATATTTCGTATTTATATACTATATATTTATTTTTGTTATTTCGTGATTGTAGTATCTTTATTTTTTAACCACTCAAAATGTATTGAAAATTTAGGAAGGAAACGGAGGAATGATCTCTTTCAAGAACACAACGACTTGTTAAAACAATTCTTATCTAAAAAATAATTACAAAGCTATGAAAATTGTTAGAAAATATTTTTATTTATTTCCCAAATGCCACCAGTTCCATATACAATTACCTAATTCTATTATATAAAATTTTCTGTACACAGTTTCCACCAAAAATTACAATGAAATAACAGAAAAATTCACAATTAATCCAGATATGAACTAACAAAAATAATTTCTCCACTGATGACCACTACTACATGTATTGAAATTTCAAATTATAATTAAATTAAATCATTTCATTACATATAAATTATATTTACAGTTATTTATATGGATATGTTTATGTTTATTTATTTATGACAAAAAATATTGTTCAATTTTAATATTTGTAATTTCTAAAGTATTTCCACCGTATTAATAACACAATAACTTATTCAATATCTTTTAACACTATCCATGATATGATCCATGATCATTGAACTCTATATGAATACCTATATGGTATTTAGAGTTCAATGTCCATGATGTACAACATAACCTTACTTTCACTTATCTATGCACTTAACGAAATCGTTTTGAAATTATCTGTTCCCATCTGTTCTCACCCGTTCGTGTCATAGAACAACTTGCGACGATTCCAAGAGTTACAGAACCTGGTTCTCTGTGACCCCAGTACAACTGGGAACTGCCACCCGAACAAACCTATTGTCATTTTTGTGTACGATAGCGCAATAAATGAATATTGTATTCCACCACATAAATAATAGCACTTTTATACTGATAATGAAAGCAATTCATACAAAATTATTCTCTAACCATTCCAAAATATCAAAAATGCACAACGTTAATATTGAAGTTTTCACTTCTGCCGGCACTCCCGGAGTGCTACCGGTGTTTTTTTTTCAAATGGCACGCCCAAATTTTGTATTTTTACAACAATATAATTTCAGGAATGACACCGATATTGGCAGCTGCTGTAACTGGACATTATTATATTGTTAGCTCTCTTATAAGCCATCCCGAAGTTTCAGAGAAGAACAAATAGATGCTTTGGAATTATGTGGGGCCACTTTTGTTGACAAGAAAAGAGATATGGTAAAGCGATATATCTTTGGAAGAGAGCAATGCTCCTGAGGTACGTTCTATCAGGTGTAGTATTATCCATTATTTTTCCCGTGTTCGGCAACAGAGGGCACTTTAGGTAAAAAAAAAATCGGTTGTCTGTAAAATCGTTGTACTGACGATAGTTGAACGTGATAACGTCGTAAGAAAATACTCATGGAATGGTTTAATTTTTCATAATATACTATACAGCATCCTGTTGGCCAATTCTGGACGCTTCTGGTCGATCGCCTGCTTCAAGCGGTCCAGTTGTTCGCAGTAGAAGGTAGAATTGAGCGTCTGGCCATATGGGAGCAGCTCATAGTGGATGATTCCCTTCCAATCCCACCAAACACACGGCAAAACCTTCCTGGCCGTCAATCCCGGCTTGGCCACTGTTTGGGACGATTCACCTGCCTTCGACCACGACCGTTTTCGCTTGATATTGTCGTATGTGATCCATTTTTCGTCCCCAGTCACCATCCGCTTCCAGAATGGATCGAGTTCGTTCCGTTTCAGCAGGATATCGCATGCGTTGACTCAGCCCAGAAGGTTTTTTTGCGTCAAATCATGCGACACCCAAACATCAAGCTTTTTTTATATCCAGCCTTCTGCAGATGGTTTAAAATGGTTTGGTAACTAACTCCCATCTCCTGGGCGATGTCACGAGATGCCACATGCCGGTCTAACTCGATGTATTCCATAATTTGATCGAAACCATTCCTCTGCGGTTCGAACTGATAGAGTACCATCCCCCAAAACACCATTAATCTCCGGCACGTTTCTCTAGCGCCTTTAACGAAAGAAAACTTTGAAATAGCGCGAATTTCTGCGTTAGTGAACTCCATGTTTACACGTCTATAACTGTTGAACGCAATATCCAAACTAATCATATTATAGTATAGTATTGCCAGTTACGAGCTCTGTAGCGCTTTGTACGCGCTAAATTCAAAAGACGAAAGGGAGATATTTGGCAACATATTGATATATGTCAGCTATTATGTTCCATTAAGCTAATCCATTGCATCTTCCTCAGGTACCTCCCTGGAGAAAGAAGGATAAACAAACCCCCACCGGTGATACGTAAAGCATACGACTACGTGGAAGAAGTGAAGGACGCCGATGAACTGGACAACCTGATCGCAAACCTGGACAGCATGAGGATGCACGCCCTCATCATCCGCGAGAGGATCCTGGGCCTCAGCCACCCAGACACCAGCTATTACGTAAGATACAGGGGCGCCGTGTACGCAGACTCTGGAAGGTTCGACCGTTGCATAGAGCTGTGGAATTACGCATTGGATATGCAGCAGAGCAACAGGCAAAACGTGCATCCGATGACGCAGAGCAGTCTGTTCTCCTTCACCGAACTGTTCTCCTTCATGATGGCCGAGGAGGGAAAACAGACACTAAGGGGTATAGTACCTCCGGCAGAGATCCAGGAGGTGCTGAGGGTGTTCAACAAGGCGGTTGAAGAGGTTAAATTCGCCAATAGTAAGCTGGAAGAGAGCAAGTGTTGCGAAGAGAAGAATCCCACGTATCTTACTAGAGTTATGATCATCACGTTGCATTTATCCTGTTTACTGTTGAGGCTGATGGAGGACGAACCTAAGACTGACCACCAACACATACGTAAGGCTATTTACGATTTCGTCACTTTGGACATAAGGGCGAAGAAGGGGAGGAGATTGTTGCATCTGGCTTGTTGCCAGGACGCGGCGCTCCAATGGACCTATCCAGCTTGTCAGTTTCCATCTTCACAACTTGCTGAGGTGATCTTGGAGTTTGGTGAGTAGCCTTTCATTGAAATAGAGTCGAAAATCTGTTTACAGTTTTTTTTATTGTACATATACAAGCAATCAGAATTTATTTATTCTATGAGCCTGTTTGTTGATTCAGAGCTATAAGCTCCTTAGTCGCGAAATGAGGTCTTATCCATTGATAAGTCCTCAGACATCTTCAGATCTGCTGGTCAGTTTTCTTCAGTCGTCTGTTATCTGGGAATTTGATATCTGGCCGGATTAGGGCTTTAAGATGGTTTCAAGTCATGAGAGATTGATAAAGAACAGTTATAATTTATAATGGGTTTTCCAATAGGGACTTGACAACTTTGAATCTAAATAAAACACAAACAACCGACTGAGCGAACAATAAAAACATTGTTGAATGATTTTTTGGGCTATTACCATCATCTATTGTGGATGTAATGATTTCCGACGTTTGATAGACATCTTCTATCTTTATCAAGGAGAAAAGTAAGAAACCTTTTGAAAATTATCAATTTTCAAAAAGTCAATATTGATAGAAGTCATGAAAGAAAATGAACGATGTTATATACTCATCTGTGATATGATGATCTTTTTAAGTTGGATCCAACTATCGGCGTCCAAACTTCTGGCAGATCTATAGATGGAGCACTTATGGAATCAGGTGTTATTTTCATAAATGCTGCTTCTTTGATTTTTCTTCTTACAAGTTTTTCTTCTTTGGATATTATTGATGCTTCATTCCACTTTATACGATGATTCTCATCTACAGCATGTTGGACCAACCTGGATTTATCGCTGTCTAGTACTCGTAGAAGCTTCTGATGTTCTTTTATTCGTACATTCAGAGGGCGTTTAGTTTCTCCGATGTAAGATCTTCCGCACTCATAAGGTAATTCATATATGCAGTTCTTTGTCCTTTGTGTCTCATTATTAGGCTTAACTTTTGTAAGTTTAGCTCTGATAGTGTCTTGAGTTTTGAATGCAGTCGTTATGTTGTATCTATTTCCAATTCTTCTCATTTTCTCCGACAAACCTTTTACGTAAGGAATTACGGTTTTAATGGTCTGATTTATATCTGTTGGTTCAGGTTGACTTTCTCTAGGTAAAAAAATCGGTTGTCTGTAAAATCGTTGTACTGACGATAGTTGAACGTGATAACGTCGTAAGAAAATACTCATGGAATGGTTTAATTTTTCATAATATACTATACAGCATCCTGTTGGCCAATTCTGGACGCTTCTGGTCGATCGCCTGCTTCAAGCGGTCCAGTTGTTCGCAGTAGAAGGTAGAATTGAGCGTCTGGCCATATGGGAGCAGCTCATAGTGGATGATTCCTTCAATCCCAAACACACGGCAAAACCTTCCTGGCCGTCAATCCCGGCTTGGCCACTGTTTGGGACGATTCACCTGCCTTCGACCACGACCGTTTTCGCTTGATATTGTCGTATGTGATCCATTTTTCGTCCCCAGTCACCATCCGCTTCCAGAATGGATCGAGTTCGTTCCGTTTCAGCAGGATATCGCATGCGTTGACTCAGCCCAGAAGGTTTTTTTGCGTCAAATCATGCGACACCCAAACATCAAGCTTTATTTTATATCCAGCCTTCTGCAGATGGTTTAAAATGGTTTGGTAACCTAACTCCCATCTCCTGGGCGATGTCACGAGATGCCACATGCCGGTCTAACTCGATGTATTCCATAATTTGATCGAAACCATTCCTCTGCGGTTCGAACTGATAGAGTACCATCCCCCAAAACACCATTAATCTCCGGCACGTTTCTCTAGCGCCTTTAACTAAAGAAAACTTTGAAATAGCGCGAATTTCTGCGTTAGTGAACTCCATGTTTACACGTCTATAACTGTTGAACGCAATATCCAAACTAATCATATTATAGTATAGTATTGCCAGTTACGAGCTCTGTAGCGCTTTGTACGCGCTGTACGCGCTAAATTCAAAAGACGAAAGGGAGATATTTGGCAACATATTAATATATCTCAGCTATTATGTTCCATTAATCTAATCCATTGCATCTTCCTCAGGTACCTCCCTGGAGAAAGAAGGATAAACAAACCCCCACCGGTGATACGTAAAGCATACGACTACGTGGAAGAAGTGAAGGACGCCGATGAACTGGACAACCTGATCGCAAACCTGGACAGCATGAGGATGCACGCCCTCATCATCCGCGAGAGGATCCTGGGCCTCAGCCACCCGGACACCAGCTATTACGTAAGATACAGGGGCGCCGTGTACGCAGACTCTGGAAGGTTCGACCGTTGCATAGAGCTGTGGAATTACGCATTGATATGCAGCAGAGCAACAGGCAAAACGTGCATCCGATGACGCAGAGCAGTCTGTTCTCCTTCACCGAACTGTTCTCCTTCATGATGGCCGAGGAGGGAAAACAGACCCTAAGGGGTATAGTACCTCCGGCAGAGATCCAGGAGGTGCTGAGGGTGTTCAACAAGGCGGTTGAAGAGGTTAAATTCGCCAATAGTAAGCTGGAAGAGAGCAAGTGTTGCGAAGAGAAGAATCCCACGTATCTTACTAGAGTTATGATCATCACGTTGCATTTATCCTGTTTACTGTTGAGGCTGATGGAGGACGAACCTAAGACTGACCACCAACACATACGTAAGGCTATTTACGATTTCGTCACTTTGGACATAAGGGCGAAGAAGGGGAGGAGATTGTTGCATCTGGCTTGTTGCCAGGACGCGGCGCTCCAATGGACCTATCCAGCTTGTCAGTTTCCATCTTCACAACTTGCTGAGGTGATCTTGGAGTTTGGTGAGTAGCCTTTCATTGAAATAGAGTCGAAAATCTGTTTACAGTTTATTGTACATCAAGCAATCAGAATTTATTTATTCTATGAGCCTGTTTGTTGATTCAGAGCTATAAGCTCCTAAGTCGCGCAATGAGGTCTTATCCATTGATAAGTCCTCAGACATCTTCCAGATCTGCTGGTCAGTTTTTCTTCAGTCGTCTGTTATCTGGGAATTCGATAAGTGGCCGGATTAGGGCTTTAAGATGGTTTCAAGTCATGAGAAATTGATAAAGAACAGTTATAATTTATAATGGGTTTTCAATAGGGACTTGACAACTTTGAATCTAAAT
>JARTUT010001042.1:0-41399 GCA_030674115.1 Micraspis discolor | reverse complement strand
TACTCTCCTAAATAAGATAGAAGAATCGAGTGTTTCATCAACTAAAGGATTTGCTTTAAGTCGTGCCATTTGTACTTTCCCATTTATTGTTAATCTTTTCATTTTGAGCCAGATGCTGTCGACTACACACAGCTTGTCTGAGACCCTTCAGAAAAAAAATTGACCTTAGTCAGGCTATAAGCAACATCACAACTGTTTTAGACCTACTGTCAAAACAGAGATCAAATGCCGAGCAAACCTTCAAACCATTATATGAACAGGTGAAGGCAATAGCCTCAAAACTTTTTGTCACAGAGGAGCTTCCACGATTTTGTCGGCTTCAAACAACACGCAACAATGTACCTCATACCACAGAAGAAGAATATTATAGACGAGCAGTTTACGTGCTATACCTGGATGATTTTTGTGAAGCGTTAAGGAAAGATTCCAATCTCATAAAGACACAATAATATCTTTACAAAACAATCTTCCACAATTTTGTATCAGAACAGACATCACTTCATTAGACGCTGCATTGAAATTATATGAATCAGATTTGTCATTTAACGACATTGTGCGAAGGGAGTTTAAGCTATGGCAAGAAAAGTGGAAACA
This sequence comes from Micraspis discolor, assembly GCA_030674115.1. NCBI lineage: Eukaryota > Metazoa > Arthropoda > Insecta > Coleoptera > Coccinellidae > Micraspis > Micraspis discolor. The sequence continues at coordinate 40,805 of JARTUT010001042.1, read as the reverse complement.
GGAAAGACCTGAAGTTCTGCCAAAAACGGCTATTAGTTCTCTAGAAAAATGTGACAAAGATTTATTCCCCAACATGTATATCCTTCTGAAAATACTAGCTGTCCTTCCCGTGTCAGTCGCTACCGTTGAAAGGACTTTCTCTAGCCTACGAAGACTGAAAACTTACCTAAGGAACACAACATCTGAGAATAGACTAAATGGTCTCGCATTGCTCTCTATTCACAGAAACATCACAGTTAGCGATGAGGAAGTTCTTGATAAGTTTGCTAGTGTACCGAGAAAACTGGGGTTTTTTTTGTAACCATCTATGTAAGCGAATGTTCAGCTAACCTCGTCTTCAATATATTTTTTCCACTTATAATCAAATAAAATTTCTCAATGTCGTTTTTTTGTGAAAACCTCACTACTCTATCAATTTCTCGTCACGTTGCAGGAGTCCGTTAAATGGGGATAGTTTACAGACGTGAGTGAGGCTAGAAATAGCTACAAATGGTAATTTCTTTGCATCGAAACATATGAACATAATTTGTATGAGATATTGATGAAAAACAGGAGACTATGCCCAAAGTTATCCTTTGATTCTCAATAAAAAATTGCATCTAACCTAATCTAACCATTGGATCATTTGATGGTACAAGCATCTCAGGGCCCCCCGAAAATATTTTCTATATACGCCACTGGACCCGCCTACAGACAAAACAATTCGTCAGTGGCTACGTGCGTTCAAGGAAACAGGAAGTGTTATGAAACAAAAGTCGCCGGGTAGGCCACGTGTGTCTCAAGAGAATATGGACAAAATCCGAGCTTCATGCAGTCGAAGCCCTAAGAAATCATTAACAAGACGCAGTCTGGAGTTGGGGTTACCAAGATCAACAGTCCATAAGGTAATTCGTGAAAGACTTCGTTTAACTGCCTACAAGACTAAACTTTTACACCATATCAAACCGGCAGACAAGGTTAAGAGATTCGACTTTTCTGTTTCCATGCTGGATAAAATTGATGAAGATAATGATTTTTTAAAAAGTGTGGTTTTTAGTGATGAAGCTACTTTTCATGTGAACGGAACTGTAAACAGGCATAATTGCAGAGTTTGGGGTTCAGAGCCGCCCCACGAGTTTATTGAGTACGAACGTGACACACGCCCAAAGTGAATGTTTGGTGTGCTCTTATGCATGACAGATTAATAGGTCCCTTCATTTTTGCCGAAAGGAATATCAATGGTGATGTCTATTGTGACATGTTAGAGGAGTACGTTTATCCTCAGTTGGATGACATTGTGGCGGAGAAAGGTTTAGTTTACTTCCAACAAGATGGGGCGCCGCCACACTTCAGTTTGCGTGTGCGTGAGTCACTGGACGCTCGTTTCGGCAACAGGTGGATTGGAAGGGAAGGACCTATTCCATGGCCACCAAGGAGCCCTGATATGACTCCGTAGGACTTTTTTTCTGGGGGCATATCAAGAATCTTGTGTATGCGGAGAAAATTCGAAATGTTCGCCATCTCAGGGAACAAATAAAGAATTGCGTGGTGTCCGTTCCCCAGACATGCTCGCCAGGACCAGGGGGTGGGAACTCGCCTACTACAAAGCTGGTCACGTTTTTCTTCGACGAGCGGTAGAGACATCTGTTGTTATCTTAGAAGCTCGGATCGGTAAATTAGTACTTCTCAGTAGTGATCGGTAAAAACGGATTTTATCAGACCTCACTCTTGGTGGACTTTATGAAGAGTAAGAAACTATTTTATGATGAGCATGAACTGGTTGATTGAAATGGTTTATTCATTTTCAACTTATTCAATTTAATTTAATTTAAATGGTTTATTGTTACTGTGTTCCCAATTGCTACAGTCATAGTAATGTCAAAAGGTATGTGTTGCATTCATATAAGTAGTGGTTTTGGATTAACTTTTGTGAATTAATATTTTCTGTAGCAATTTCATATTCGTGTAGTAATTTCTGATTAGTAAAAATTTGGGACAGTTTCTAACACTGTTTTCTTTCTGGGTTTTTCATTACACAAGTTGAGGGTGTTAGAAATGTTTGGTTGGAAAGAATCGGAAATCCGTGTCTTCATTCATCCAAAACGTTATTTGCCAAAAAAGCATTTTCATATGGATTGTATAGACCCTCATGGAAAGCTGAAAAGATTTGCTCTACCAACACTTAATTTGCCAAGTAATTCATTCTACTCCCGATGATTATCATTTTTGTAATTTCAATAATCTTTCAGATTATGTAAGCATATTTTGTCTACCCTCCAGAACTCCTGAAGAAACTTTGAGGCAACAAGGTATTTATATATAAGTGAACTGCTCATGGTCATTGATTATAGTTTTGGGTATTCCACTTATAGTAGGTTTCATTCAAATCGTCTATCAGAAGATTCTAGAATACTTCAACGGATATGTGAGATTTACCGTTGAAACGCCAAATTCAAGGAATTTCAGTTAATAAGTTTATTGATTTTGCCATGATATTATTTCTGTACTTTTATGACAGAACTATTTATAAAATTTTATCGGGAAAAAAAACAATAAGATCTTATGATCCAAATGAAGATGTCATCCGAAAAAGTAAGAAAATAGACTTTTAGAAATTGTTTCTGTCATAAAAGTATAAATCTAATGCATTTCATGCTTAAATTGATGTATCTGTCACTAATATTCTAATTTATTCTTTCAATGTATTTTCATAACTTGATGAGTAATTGTTGCATAATTATTCTTGGTTCGTTTGTTCTTTCCCTCGATATTGAAATTTTGTAAATTGATTATTTACTGCATTATATATATATTTCTAAAGTTTCTTTTTGTTTATTTCCTTTCATCCTCTAAAGATTAGTATGTTCTTTGATTTGAAAGGCAGATATATTTGAAATGACCATAATTCTTTTAATCTGCTGCAAATTGTCACAATTTTCTGATCAAATGATATTTTTTTATTGAAATTGTGACAATATACAGCAGATTAAAAGAATTATGGTCATTTCAAATGTATTTGTTTTCATTTCAATAAAAATATGGGATTCAACCTGCGCTTGCGTGGAATCCTATGATAACTCTTATAAAATGCACTAGAGGGCGCCACGAGACGGAACGTTGTGCGAATGGAATCTGTAATCAACTCTAAGATAACGTAAGATGGCGCTATAAGTTGAGCTCTCTAAGCCGGGACCGAAATTCATGCCAGAGTTGCCTATCTATAGGTAGTCTATGGCCAGGACATGGGAATAGGTAGAATTCCGTTTCGACGTGTGCCGTGCCACTCACGGAGCTCACATTGAACTAAATTGTTAAAAAATCTTGAAAATTTAAGCTTTCTAATCTTGTATAAAACATGTATGTACGGTTTTACTTTATTAAAATATTTTCTTCTTCTTTTATAGACACCCTGTATTTATCTTCATTGCGAATGTTAGCCACACTGGAAATTTAAACCATTTAAAGTTGAATAGCATGTCGTTCGAAAACAAAGAAATGCATGTCTGAAAGGTATATCGGGTGAATCCATAAGTAGCAGAAGGAAATAAATGATGATGTACTTGCCGATACGTGTTTTTGCTGATTGGCTTCGTCAGGGCCAGGTAACCTTAGGAATAAAGAGATAATAAGAAGACAAAATAGATAATAGGAATACATAAACAGGAGCGAGCGACCAATTTATGTCTTCAACACTAGGACCTCTCATTCGGAGGAAAATCTAACACATTGACATGATGGATGCATAACTAATAGAATTAATAAAAATAAATAAAACTAAACTACCAGGTTTACCGGTATGAAGTGAACGTTTTTTTGGTGAAAATAAAACATTAACTAGTAATAATGAAATAATGAAACCATCTTTTCAGGAATTTGGACCTTTAATGTTTTTCGTTAAAATTATCTCAAATCATCACCGACGTTTCGGATCAACTTGATCCTTTTTCAAGGCTAAAAACAACAAAATATTCACATCGCAGATTTCACTCCGAAAAGCAAGACTAAGTACCCACCTCAATTTACTACAATTTAACAAACATTTTTGGAAGATAAATCATTTTAAAAACCAACTTAAAAGTATAAGAAATTTTCTTTACGAAATACGTTTTACAAGAAGTTAGGTTATAATATAACTGTATGTCAAAATTTAACCTTTTTTTGGTCCTTTTCTTTCTTGAAGTTTTATGATCATGATGGGTATCAGACACTGCCTATCAGAGCGCCATCTACTTTACGTTAAACCACTCACAGCAAACAATGGAAAAGTCCTCAAAATAGTCCACAACTTACAATTATTTATCAACTATGCAAATATCCTACTATATCCAACATATATAAATTACAAAAACAGGGTTTCTTTTTTCTCACAAAAATTAACACGTTACAACAGAGATTCTAACTATCCGAAAATGTACATTATTACAAACCAGCCAACTATTCTTCCACAGTTGATATCAGTTTTCAAAAATATAACTTGCCCATGTTTAGGAAAATTGTCAAATTTTATTAATTTTCAACCATTACTCTCAGTTATACCATTATTAATTATTAAGTTATCATAGATTTTACTCAGATTTTGAGTATCTTCTCTGAAGTTCACAGTATTATGGGTTCTAATAATTAACTAGTAATGGGAAAGTAAAAAACATTTCATCCAAAGTAATAATATTTTCACTGAAGGTTTTGATGATGTGACTGAAAAATACAACAATTTCCTTGTTGAGAAAGTTCTCGTTTTGTTCAATGGTTTTAAAGATAAGACTTTTTCTTATAATTTACCAAGCAACCCTAGATCAATTAATTTACAGCCAACAAGTCCTGATGAAATAGTTAAAATAATAAAAGAAATAAAAAATAAGTACTGCAGTGGTGATGACAGAATAACGGTAATATTATGAATAAAATTAGAAAGCACTGACGTGAGGTCAGATTGCTTTGGCGCTCTTGTTGAGCTACTTGCGAGTAAATATTTAAACCATAACAAATGTATAAGCACTCTGATCATGTGAACAATAGTCTTTTCCCGTACTGTGGGACAATGTGATGCAAAATGAACGCCTAATGAATGAACAAACCTATATCTCAAATTAAAAATAACTACTCATAATTTTCCCCAAGTTTTGTTCGAAGCTATAATTCCCTTTTCCTAAAAACTGACGTCAGTGCTTTTCTGAATTTTGACAACGATTGTTTCAGCCATCGAGATTGAATTTTATCTCTATGATTTCCAGTTATGAAAAATTTTGATTAATATTACGCCAACTGACACTGATTAATGAGCACGGCATTTGTCAATCGAATATCGATCTATGATGGCCATCGTTCAAAGAAAATCATCGGGACGTATGCCATTTCTCTTTTCTCTTGAGTAAATGAAAAAAATGATCATATCTTTAGATGGAAAAGAGCTATGGCAATGAAATTTAAGGATAAGTAAGATATCGATCACCTCAATATATTTACGAATTTTTATTGAAATCCGAAAAATATCTTATGAGATAGTGCGGATTAAAAATTATTTTTTTTGGAATTTTTTAAAAATTTTCTAACATGACGATTTCTGCGAAATTTTGCGAGCTGTTTTGTTGTAGCCTCCCTCAACAATATTTCAAGTATCAACTTGATCGGATGGATATTCTAGTAGTTATTGAGGAAACAAAATTTCAGATGCTCATAACTACTGAACCATCCGACGGATTTGGCCCAATAACGAACTTGACCGAGATATTTGGACAATTAACCTATTCTGGAAATATGAAAACTCTAGCTCATCTCTTTTGGATGCTAGAGGGGATACGGCCGGCCGGACAGACTCAACTTTCGCCACGGATTCTTCATCGGGGAGTCAAACCCAATCGATTGAGACCATTTTCGTCTCGATATTCCAAAATTACAGACATTCGGGCAAAATGATAGGCACTCTGTTCGGGTGAACAAGAGCGCCAAAAAATTGTACTTATGAGATAATGTTTGTCATTTCATACATAAAAAAAACAATTCACTCAAATTTGGAATATTTCCCAAACATCTTAAACTAGCATTAATAAAACCCATTTATAAAAAAGGGGATGAAACATCTTTTGAAAGCTACAGGCCCGTCAGTATATTGTCCAGTTTCTCCAAAATATTTGAACACGTAATGTGCTGAAAGGAACATTGAACGTTAAAAAGAATATTGATACAAGCAGATATCACAAACTGGTGATGTTCATTGTTCATTGGGGGACAAGAAGTGGGTTGTATCCTAAGAAATCGAAAGTTCTCGAAAAAGATCATGTAAAAAAGTTTATAGCAAATGCACCAGACAGTATTTTTTTGATGTCAAAGGTAAATATAAAACTCAAATAAATTAATTTTCTAAATTTTGCGAAAAGATGAGCTGTGTAAGTTGCAGATAAATGATGTGCAGAATATGGGCTCGAAATTTTTAATAACAGTGAATTCATCCAAAACGTACTCGAAGAGGATATTCACTGTGGTGGATAATGAGGAGCGTAATATAAATATGTTGAAGTGAGCATCGAGATTTTCATTGTCAAATTTTATATTGTGAGAAATGAAATTTATTTGAATAAATAATTTATTTCTAATTCATAATGAGGTCGACGGAAAAATCTTGTAATCAACTCGTTTATTAATCTAGCGATTAATGGTCTCGAACATGAATCGCCATCATTAATAAACTAGTTGATTAAATAACTAATTTGCACAACTGTCATTAAAAGTGACACTTTTAACGACAGTCAATTGTGTTAAAAGTGACTTTTTACGTGGAAGCGTGTTGAAAATATTTTTAACACAGTGTTAAAAGCATTTTCTCATAATAAGTCAGAATTTCGCAAATTATCATTTTCAATATCCAACAGTCGTTACTTATAATCATTAATATTAATCGTATCACTAGCACAATTGCTAACATTAATGCCTTGTGACGTAAGAGAGCATTGCAACTCATAAGTAAAATCTCCAGTGCCATCATTACTACCAGAAAGCGATACAATACAGATGATGACGTTCCAAAATGTACTTAGTTGTTAGAGGTTGGAAAATTTTTTCCGCAATGGCATTTTTATAAACAGTGGAATGATCAACATAACAATCGGCTGCCGTCATAAACTTCCATCCACCATGTTTCTTTATCTACATAAAATTTGTGCCTGGTTCTGCTAGCAATGACGCGGAAGATCTCCGAACATAGGGTATTTTCCCAAATGTCATAAGCAGTGCTTTTATTATTCAAGTATTTCAGGAAAAAACGACGATGTTTGATAACAGAATGGTGCAGTGCAATGTACTTCAGAGTATAGTCTACCAACTTCCGAATAATACAGAAAGAACAACTTACTTTTTGGTTTTTGCATTGGGGAGTGTTATGATCAATAATTTATTTATTGTTGTTTCAATATCCTCTACTAATAAATTGTACCATTTTTCCTAAAATTGTAGCAACCTTAACCATCAAGTATTTCTCATCATGTGCCTCGTCTATAAACTCGTCCACTTGTTCATTTGTAAGAATCTTTGATTTTTGGGTGTGATATCCTACCGAGATATTAACAGAAAAAAAACTAAAGAAAGTAAAAATTTAATGGTATCTAGTAGTCAATGAAATTCATTGTAGAAGTGACAGTTATTGTCAAAATGAGTTATTAGTGTTTGAATTTGAAAGTAATAGTATATTCTGAAACAAGTTGCAGAATGGGCACCTTTTCCAACACGAATGCTAAATTCGAAAATGAGCGACGAAGGATCGAGTTTTTGAACGCATGAGTGTTGGAATTGGCTTGTGCAACGTGTATTGGACGATATTTTCTCTATTTCAGTCAAGAATTGTGAGAAATTTATTGGAATTCAATGAAAAATTCAGATTATACCTCCTAGTGCCTTTTGAATTCTATTTTCACAGTTGGTGTGACTGATAAACAGTTCATTGATAGATTATAGAATTTGAGTAGTATCTTAAAATCTCTACATGGTTTAATATTGACAATGGACATGCAATGGACGCGTGTTGACATTCGAAAGTAAAGGATGTCAGTATTGTCAACCACAAAACGAAAAATATAACTATAAACAATGCTGTAATGAGTTAAATACAGAAATGTTTTTAGTACTGTAATGAACTCATTACGACACTGAAATAGAGAAAGGAAATTCACACGGCAACGGCGCCTACCAATCAGAAACGTGAATTGGCCGCGACTGTCTTGCTGGTTGAAAACAAAGTGACTAACAGGGCAGTGCTAAAATAATAGTATATTCTAAAACAAGTTGCAGAATGGGCACCTATTCCAACACGAATGCAAAATGTTTGAATGAACATCACGCAAAAACTACTGGGCACTTTTACATGAATCTCCTTGAATTGTGTAGTCTGAAGTCCGGTTTAACATTTAGCATAAAATATTTATCAGAATTGTACCCTTAAGGGGGTCAACGTTTGTATATAACTACGTGATTCCGTGGTCCAATCTCTTTGAAATTTTTCATGGATATTCTTTAAAGTAATTGGTGGAGGACCACATATTTATTTTTTTCAATTCGGCGGTTGTGGGGCGGCAATAGCTCTGGTGAGATGCGGAGCGGAGGCAGATACCCGAGTGATTTGGGAATCAAGGATCAGGGCGATCAGGCAATACCAATTACTTATCAAAGACCGTTTGCGATGAGTTTATTTTCTTGATGAGTCAAAAAGTCTTAAAAATGATTTCAGACGAGATAAGAAGAGCGAAATATTTTTCTCTAATCATCGATTCAACACCAGATATAGCACACGTGGATCAACTTACCCTTGTCATTAGATACGTTTTGGAATCAGGCGAACCGTGTGAAAGATTTCTCAAGTTTTTGCCGTCAGTAGGACATAAAGCTGACGAAATGTTTTCAGTCATTATTTCGAAACACTGGGCATAAATATACAGGACTGTCGTGGACAGTCATATGATAATGCCGCGAACATGTCTGGCATGTACAATGGCTTGCAGGCAAAAATTCGAAACCATTTACGTTTTTTTTGTAAACTAAACACAACGCTGGCTTAAATTAATGAGTGAAATCGGGAAAGGCAAAACCCTGAAGAGAGTGAATTTGACACGTTGGTTAGCCAGAAAGGACGCCTGTAAAAGTTTAAGAGATTCTTGGCACGCTGTTATTAAGACTTTGAAATCAATCAAAGATGATCGTACTGAAAAGCGACAAGAAGCGGCGGGAATACTTTCGAATTTGGAGAAACTGGAAACGGCGGTAATGATAGTTGTGTGGAATGTTTTTTTGGAAAGAATAAACAAAATGAGTCTTCAAATTCAGACCTCCACTGTAGATTTGATCACCGTTGCCGATCTTTACGAATCACTCCGTAAGTTTTTTGTAAGTAGCTGAAAGAGAGAATTTTAATTATTTCGAAGAAAAAGCGATGGAATTAAGCGTATCGAAGCAATATACAATAGAGATTGGAAAAAGACAACCGACAAGAAAAAAAAGATTTGATGAAACATCTGAAGAAGTTATTATAATGACTGCAAGCGAATCTTTTAGGGTTAATACGTTTCTCGTCCTTGTAGATCGGCTCGTTTCCGAGTTAGAGAAACGGCAAAAGGCGAGTTTAACGAGAAATTTTCGTTTCTAACCAAAATGAGTAAATTGTTACCATCGACCCTTACGAAAACAGCCATTTCGTTGGAAAAAATGTATCCTAATGATTTACAATCTGATTTAGTTTAGGAATGCTTACATTTTCAATGCCATCTTTCTTCTGGATCATTACAAAGTCTATCTTTGTTTCTACGAAAAAAGAATTTGGAGCATATTTATCCAAACTTGGATATAGCACTTCGCATGGCTCTGTGCACAGCGGTGACAAATTGTTCAGGTGAGAGAAGCTTTTCTTGCTTAAAAGGGGTTAAAAACTATCTACGATCTACTTTAAGTCAAGAAATGCTTAATGCTTTATCTCTTTGTGCATAGAGTCAGAACTTATGAAAAAGATTTCGTACGACGATATAATTGAAGATTTTGCAAATTTAAAATCTCGCAAGAAAATAATGTAAAACTTATTTGATCTCATTCTCTGTCACCATTAACTGATTGTTAACATGTTATATTTTAATAGAAATTGTTTGTATTGTTTTTAAACTGTTAAGTGCAATAAAAAATATGTAACAAATACAATGTTTCCTGAACACTCATTATTTTGTCTGTGTTCATATAGTGTAGGTATTTTCAAGTCGTGCCTTTCCCCACCTTATGATTAGTACATGCTGCTATTTTTAACCACCGACACAAAAAGAAGGGTGTTATAAGTTTGACGTGTCTGTCTGTCTATCTGTGGCATCATAGCACCCGAACGAATTAGTTCATTGAAATGTTACATTTTTTAGGCTTTACCTTGCGTTTTTTATAGGACGCAATTTTATTTTTTTGATGTGTAGGAGGGGTCAGTGTAAAGCTAAAACCAAGTTTGTGGGGTCGCCACCCTTGTCCCACGGCCGCCATCTTAAAAATAGGGGTTGAAATGGTATTTACGATATATCTCTTAAACTATTTATTTTATAAGAAAAATTTATTAACATTTTTGTTTGCAAATTAAATTCTCTACAACTTTGCTCCAGTAATTTTTGTCGTAGAACTATAAATAAAAAGTTATAAGCGAAAATCTCCGGAAATTTGAGAAAAAATTTATATTTTCGATGTAACTTTTTTTTTATCATTTTACGAAAAATGATGTCTGACCATTTTGTACATCGTTTTTGAGGAACAACTTTTATTCGCATCATTTTTTCATTAAGTCAATAGCTAAGGTTTTACAGCGCTCCGAAGTGAGTACAATTTTTCAGTACTCTTAACTATACCTATATTATACGTGTGTACCTATAACATGTCATCAGTTATTGTTTTTTTCTTTTTTTTTTACTTTATTATTATAACTTTTTAATTACAAATTTTGCGATATTATTAATAATTAATTATTGACTCTTTTCCCCACCACCCACGAGGTAGAGCCTAGAGGCGTTTTTTTACGTGGTATCCCCAATAGGCATAATCCACGGTGATTTTCTAAATTAGAACTACTCCGTCCTCAGTCGTTTCGATGGACCAGGCTGCGGCTCAGCATCTGATCGGCTTTCTGAATTAAATACCAGTGGGAGAACTGGAGAAGGAAGGGGTGTTAATGTTGGCGGTTCATCATCAAAGTCATTTTCATTTATTAAATCTGAGAGTTCCATTACGTTGCTGCAAGTCTCTCCAGAAGAATGGGAAGCACACTGCAGAACATTTCATTCCTGCTTTTCGGCATCCACACATCGCTCCACAGTTTTCTTTACATTTGCAAAAGATCAATTTTAGAAGCTCAGGGGTGCTGGAGGTTTAGAGTTCTGCACAGTCTTCAGGATCATTATAATTACCAAGCCACGACTGGACCTGATGATAGACTCGGAAAGTATGAAAGCGAGCTGTGTCTTGTGTTGGAGGAAGTGAGGATAAGTTAAATGTACTTTTTGTCACTACCTTGGCGAATTGTTTGTATCTTAGGCTGTCAAGAGAATTATCATCTTTATTACCACCGTATAAAGAGATTACAGTGAGCAAAGCAGGGTCAACTCTCTTGTTGAGAAACAAAGCCGTTCCACTTGCAAACTCTGAATGTTTCTCTAGGTAAATTTCATTTTACCGATATTGTAAGGAGCTGAAGTTGTGTCACATCCGGAAAAAGCATGAAGAAACAGCAAGTTATTTGCAATGACATCTCCGTACATAAAACCTGAGTACTGAAAAATAGTACTCACTTCGGAGCGCTGTAAAACCTTAGCTATTGACTTAATGAAAAAATGATGCGAATAAAAGTTGTTCCTCAAAAGACGATGTACAAAAATGGTCAGACATAATTTTTTCGTAAAATGATAAAAAAAAAGTTACATCGAAAAATATAAATTTTTTTCTCAAATTTCCGGAGATTTTCGCTTATAACTTTTTTATTTATCGTTCTACGACAAAAAATTACTGGAGCAAAGTTGTAGAGAATTTAATTTGCAACCAAAAATGTTAATAAATTTTTTTTATAAAATAAATAGTTTAAGAGATATATCGTAAATACCATATCAACCCCTATTTTTAAGATGGCGGCCGTGGGACAAGGGTGGCGACCCCACAAACTTGGTTTTAGCTTTACACTGACGCCCCCTACACATCAAAAAAATTAAATTGCGTTCTCTAAAAAACGCAACCTAAAATGTAACATTTCAATGGACTAAATGAACCGATTTCAGTTTAGTTTTTTTTTTTGTACTATAGGTGTTTAAGTCGGGGGTTTTTTGTTTTTCCTGTCAAATGAATTTGTTAGGTCAACATTAAACTCTTCAGTACATAGCGGATTGCAAAAATAATCTAGTAACTGACAGAAATATCATTAAGTTCAAAATCGTACTAATAACGGAATTGAATTAACGTATTGAATTTCAAAAGTCAGTAGGGACCGCAAAAATTGAATGGCCTACTAGCGGCAAATTTGTAAATATGCCACTGTCCAGAGATATTTACTTGGTTCCATACACGTACCACAAAGTATTTCACTTTTTAGTGCCGGCAATGAAATATTCAATAATCGTAAGTAAATTTTTTCAGTACTAGATTATTGCAGAATTTTCTTTCACCCATTCATCATTTCCACTAATGTCAATACCAAATGGGTTGATGTAAGCCGTGGTGGAATTGTCCGGTTCCCCTACTAGCTACCTGTCGGCTAGCACCTGACCGTGGCGGAAACCACGTTAGGCAGGTCTCCTAAGATCGCCCTCCGCAGCCTCACCAGTTGCATTCCAACATGGCGTCTTCAAGAATGTGTGAATAACTGTTCGCAATCGAGAATGCACTCTGCACTTGTTTCCCCTTTTAATATCATTCACCTCCACAGTTTTTCCGGTAAACTCCGCGTACGGCCAAATTCCGCAGACTAGACAGAGTTTTCTGTGAACGCAGGGGTGAGTTCTAGTGATCAGTGCGGTTTTTCCGTAAACGGTTTTTTTCGCCGAAACTTTGTTATTGTGGGAAAATGAGTGGCGTTTTAGTGATTTGCAGAGATGTCCCATAGAGATTTCACTGAAGTGAGTAATGAGGCATGGTAGTTTTGGTAGAATGTGATGTTCGTTAATAATTGATGGATTTCTTTGTTTGGGTAACATTAAATTGAAAACTTTGGGCTGAAAGATTCATATGAAAACGTCAAGGTTTTATTGAGATCCAAAGAAACGGCTGAATTTTTATTCTAGTTGCAAATTTTTGCGAATATATTGGGAGATTTCAACGATCAGTTGAGAAAGAAACGAGTGGGGTTTTTAAATTGAGTAGAACCGCCTTTGATATTATAAAGAATACTTTAATGATAATGAATCAAGAGAACCAATTTCAATATAAAAATTGCATTATGATATTAGGTACCTACATCCAATAATATTCATGACGCTTAAAATAAATATATATTGGTGTATTATATGGTATTATAATTTCATATGTTACAATAGGTATCTGTTATTCTAAAAATTCATATATGTATAGGTGTTATTATTATATATTCAAAATTAAATAAAAATATCCTTAAACGTATAAAGAATTTGGAATAGGAGATTACATCAAATCTGTAATGATATTTATAACCCAAAATATATAGATTTATCTTGGAAAAATACACTGAGAGGAGAGTTTATTCTCTCTATATTGAACGAATCCGAGATTGAAATACAACCCAAGAAAACATTATTCTCATAAAGAATTTCTCCATATCAAGAAAAATAATAAGATTTATTTTATATGAAATTATATTTATTGATTATTAATTAACTGTTTATTTCCTTACATTCCAATTATACTTGATAATACCTACTTGAATTTTATTAGTTAGTAAGAATTCAATTATTATTTCCAATTAAATAAATAGGATATCCGTACAAGCAACAATTTTAATGAAAATCATTATTTTGCGAAAAATTATTTTGATTACATAAATACCAAGTTTCTATTTCAAGTAACTGAAGACAAGATTGTTTGAAATTTATACTTATTTCTGACTTACTGACTTTCTGTTGATTAAATTAAAAAAAATTGATATTAGGAACATATTCACTCCTTCATAATTCACTTCACTTTTGTGTTCATCATTTTTTTACAAATAATTAAAAAATGAAACCACATAAATTCACTAGTAGTAAAACTGCATTTTCATTAATTAAATTTCATCATCCACAAATTACAATCCTATTTATTTGCAATATATACAATAAATCCATTAAAAAACACACTCATGAATAAAAAATCATAAAAACATTTTCCATATCACAAGATCATTACTTTATAACAAGTATTGTCTGTAAGTATAGTTGGCGGACGGAAAATCAAAATATTTATATTAAGAAACATGTTGCCAAAGACTGGGGTAAAAAATTGTATTTTGTTATATAACTGTATACAGATATCACCTTAGGGTAGATAACTCACACTTATTTTTTAAGAGTTCATTGGTGTAAAGTGTAGATTTATATTAATAAACTCTATATTATTATTATTCAGAACGTGAGGTTAGATCGCTTTGGAGCTCTTGTTAGACTACTAGTAATTATCTAATTCTTTAGAAATTGTATCTTAGACATCATTTACTTCAACAGTTGGGACTGATATTGACAAAGTGGAACGGTTCCATGAAGAATTATATTGAAATAGTTGAAACAGAACAATAATACTTGTAAATACTCTTCAAAAATACACGAAACATTCGCAAATTTAAAATTGTTGGCAGATTTGTCATCTATCTCCTCATTTAAGTCTAGTTAGCACTTTAGCTTGAAACAACCTGTATAATGTGCACTAAAATATACCGACAAAAAATTCCGCGACACCATTCACGTGAGTTGAGAAAGAACCGAGTTGGGTTTTTAAACTGAAAAAACTGCCTTCGATATTAAAAGGAATACCTACTTTAATGATATTGCTCATAAAAGAAAACAATAGATTAAGATTCAAAAAGAGACAATGAACCAAGAGAACCAATTTCAATATAAAAATTGCAGTTATGATATTAGGTGCCTATATCCAAGAGCATTCATGACGCTGAAAATAAATATATATTGGTGTATACATTCAAAGTGGAATGAGAAATCAACATAATCATTTCGGAAATGAAGAAAGGTTTTATAATTTCATAAAAAACAATATCTATCATACCAAAAATTCATATATAGATAATATTATTATATATTCGAAATTAAATAAGAAATTTCCATGAATATTTTAAGAAGGTGGAAAAGAAGATTATATCAAATCTATAATAATATTTCTCACACCAAATATATAGATTTATATTGAAAAAATAGAATGAGAGGAGAGTTTATTCATATTGAACAAATCCGAGATTAAAATACAACCCAAGAAAACATTATTCTCACTAAGCATTTACCATATCAAGAAAAAATAATAAGATTTATTTCATATGAAATTATATTTATTTATTATTAATTTACTGTTTATTTCCTTACATTCGAATTATACTCGATCATATCTACTTGAATTTCATTAGTTAGTAAAATTCAATTCTTTTTCCCAATTAAATGAAGAGGATATCCTTATAAGCAACATTTTTAATGAAAATCATTGTTTTGTGAAAAATTATTTTAATTACATAAATACTCAGTTTCTATTTCAAGTAAGTAAAGACAAGATTGTCTGAAATTTATACTTATTTCTAAAATATTGACTTTCTGTTGATCAAATTAAAAAAGAATTTTGATTTTAGGATGATATTCACTCATTCATAATTGACTTCATTTTTGAACTCCTCAATTTCTTACAAATAATTGAAAAATAAAATCACATAAATTCACTAGTAGTAAAACTGCACTTTTATTAATTAAAGTTCATCATCCACAAATCTCAATCCTATTTATTTGCAATATATTCAATAAATCCATTAAAAAACACATTCCTGAATCAAAATTCCGAAAAACATTTTCCATATCACAATATCTTTATAACAAGTATTTCTTAATTGTTTATAAGTATAGTTGGCAGACGGAAAATCGAAATATTGTTACTAAGTAATATTTAGAACGTGAGGTTAAATCGCTTTGGAGATCTTGTTAAACTACTATTAATTATCTAATTCTTTAGAAATTGTATCTTCGACAACATTTACTTCATCAGTTGGGACTGATGTTGACAAATTGACAAAGTGGAACGGTTCCATGAAGAATTATATTGAAATAGTTGAAACAGAACAATAATACTTATAAATACTCTGCAAAAATACACCAAACATTCTAAAATTTATAATTGTTCGTAGATTTGTCATCTATCTCCTCATTTAAGTCTAGTTAGCACTTTTAACTTGAAAAACCCTGTATAATGTGCACTGAAATATACCGACAAACAGTTCCGCGACACCATTCACAAGAAATGAAAAGAACCGAGTTGGGTTTTTAAACTGCCTTTGATTTTATAAAGAATACTTTAATGATTTTTCTCATAGAAGAAAACAATAGATTGGGATTCAAAACGAGACAATGAATACAGAGAACCGATTTCAATATAAAAATTCAGTTATGATGTAAAGTATATTCAATAATATTCATGACACTAAAAATAAATATATAATGGTGTATACATTTAAAGTGGAATGAGAAATCAACAAAATAATTTCGGAAATGAAAAAAGGTATTATAATTTCATATGTTACAATATCAGTTATTTTAAAAATTCATATAAAGGTGTTTTTATTATACCTATATCCAAAATTGAATAAAAAATATCGTTAAATATATTAAGGATGTGGAATAGGAGATTAAATCAAATCTATAATAATATTTCTAACCCCAAATATATAGATTTATATTGAAAAAATACACTGAGAAGAGAGTTCATTTATATTGAACAAATCCGAGAATAAAATACAACCCAAGAAAACATACTTATTTCGCATTAAGCATTTCTCCATGTCCAGAAAAATAATAAGATTAATTTTATATGAAATTATATTTATTGATTATTAATTAACTGTTTATTTCCTTACATTCGAATTATACTTGATAATACCTACTTGAATTTCATTAGTTAGTAAGAATTCAATTATAAGTTCCAATAAAAAGAAGAGGATATCCCTACAAGCAACATTTTTAATGAAAATCATTGTTTTGCGAAAAATTATTTTAATTAGGTACATAAACACTAAGTTTCTATTTCAAGTAACTAAAGACAAGATTGTCTGAAATTTTTACTTATTTCTGAATTGCTGACTTTCAGTTGATCAAATAAAAAAAATTGATTTTAGGATAATATTCACTCATTCATAATTGACTTCATTTTTGAATTAATAAATTTCTTACAAATATTTGAAAAATAAAATCACATAATTTCACTAGTAGTAAAACGGCCCTTTTATTAATTAAAGTTCATCATCCACAAATTTCAATCCTATTTATTTATAATATATTCAATAAATCCATTAAAAAAAAATTTTCCTGAATCAAAATTCCTAAAAGCATTTTCCATATCACAATATCATTACTTTATAACAAGTATTTCTTAATTGTTTATAAGTATAGTTGGCGGACGGAAAATCGAAATATTGCTACCAAGTAATATTTAGAACGTGAAATTAGATCGCTTTGGAGCTCTTGTTAAACTACTAGTAATTATCTAATTGTTTAGAAATTGTATCTTCGACAACATTTAATTCATCAGTTGGGACTGATGTTGACAAATTGACAAAGTGGAACGGTTCCATGAAGAATTATATTGAAATAGTTGAAACAGAACAATAATACTTATAAATACTCTGCAAAAATACACCAAACATTCGAAAATTTAAAATTGTTCGTAGATTTGTCATCTATCTCCTCATTTAAGTCTAGTTAGCACTTTTAACTTGAAACACCCTGTATAATGTGCACTGAAATATACCGATAAACAGTTCCGCGACACCATTCATAAGAAATGAAAAGAACCGAGTTGGGTTTTTAAACTGCCTTTGATTTTATAAAGAATACTTTAATGATATTTCTCATAGAAGAAAACAATAGATTGAGATTCAAAACGAGACAATGAATACAGAGAACCGATTTCAATATAAAAATTCAGTTATGATGTAAAGTATGTTCAATAATATTCATGACACTAAAAATAAATATATATTGGTGTATACATTTAAAGTGGAATGAGAAATCAACAAAATCATTTCGGAAATGAAAAAAGGTATTATAATTTCATATGTTACAATATCAGTTATTTTAAAAATTCATATAAAGGTGTTTTTATTATACCTATATCCAAAATTGAATAAAAAATATCGTTAAATATATTAAGGATGTGGAATAGGAGATTAAATCAAATCTATAATAATATTTCTAACCCCAAATATATAGATTTATATTGAAAAAATACACTGAGAAGAGAGTTTATTCATATTGAACAAATCCGAGAATAAAATACAACCCAAGAAAACATATTTCGCATTAAGCATTTCTCCATATCTAGAAAAATAACTGTTTATTTCCTTACATTCGAATTATACTTGATAATACCTACTTGAATTTCATTAGTTAGTAAGAATTCAATTATAATTTCCAATTAAATGAAGAGGATATCCCTACAAGCAACATTTTTAATGAAAATCATTATGTTTTGCGAAAAATTATTTTAATTACATAAATACTAAGTTTCTATTTCGAGTAACTAAAGACAAGATTGTCTGAAATTTTTACTTATTTCTGAATTACTGACTTTCTGTTGATTAAATTTAAGAAAAAATGATATTAGGAACATATTCACTTCTTCATAATTCACTTCACTTTTGTATTCATAATTTTTTTACAAATAACTAAACAATAAAATCACATAAATTCACTAGTAGTAAAACTGCACTTTTATTAATTAAAGTTCATCACCCACAAACTACAATCCTATTTTTTTGCAATATATTCAATAAATCCATTAAAAACACACTCATGAATGAAAAATTATAAAATAATTACTTTATAACAAGTATTTCTAAATTGTCTATAAGTATAGTTGGCGGACGGAAAATCGAAATATTGATACTAAGTAACATTTAGAACGTGAGGTTAAATCGCTTTCAAGCTCTTGTTAAACTACTAGTAATAATCTAATTCTTTAAAAATTTTATCTTCGACATCATTAACTTCATCAGTTGGAACTGATGTTGACAAAGTACAACGGTTCCGCATGAAGAATTATATTGAAATAGTTTAAACAGAATAATAATACTTGTAAATACTCTGCAAAAATACACCAAACATTTGAAAATTTTAAATTGTTGGCAGATTTGTGATCAATCTCCACATTAAAGTCTAATAAGCACTTTAACTTTGAACACCCTGTATGATGTGCACTGAAATATATAGACAAAAAGTTCCCCGACACCATTCACCTTTCTTTTTATTCAAAATTTAGATTAACGACAAGACCAAATTAAAGATGACTGAAGATAAAATTGATATTTTACTCACTGTCGTCTGCCGGATCAGATATTAATCAAAAATATGAATAATCAGCTAAATGTCAAAAGTGATTAGACTAAATGTTACTAAATCTATACAATTTTGCTATGTTTGAACCAGTTGTCGAAGCACTTTGCCACTCTGATTGAAGTATCTCCAAAACATCAACCGCTTCTTCAGGTGTTGGCGTTGACCTCTCATTTTCGTTATCTACTTATAGCCGTTAACGTAAGGCGTAAAAGCAAAAAAGCGGAAGGTAGATATTTGACAACCTTTGCTTTCCGTGTCGACGCTTGACTCATTGAAACTTTGGAGCGATGGTCGAAATCGAAACTGCAGGAAATTTCCCATCTCCTGGCAGCACCCCATTCCCCTAAATGTTATATAGAAATCCCCAGATTATTCGTCAGAAAAAAACGAAGTTTTTGCATTCTGAAAAATATAATTTTTATCTAATAATCCCTACTCAGTCACAAGTCAATCATATGGAACCAATCTTCTTTGTCTGTAAAGAGAGAAAGAAATACCTAGACCTAGGTAAATTAATTACCTGCCTGGAATTTCCCTCTTCATCGTCTATTGGAATCTCTTGTTCCGGTGTGTGAAACAGTGACAGGTCGTTTACACAGTGTTAGTTCCTTTGTTCCTTGGTTCATTTTAATGCATTTTCCCACGATTTGATGCCTTGTTGATGGTATCGTAATGCCTATGGGAGAAATAAGATTTATTAACAATAACGCAAAATTTTAAAAAATCGAAACTCAACATACATTCGACTGAAAGTAGAAAGTAGAAAAAAACTGATGTGAGATCAGGAATTTTTGCGTGCTTGTTCGCTAAGCCTTTTTCTCTGTCAATCAGCTTTTCTATCTTTTTTCTATCTCAATGCAGAAGAAAACGTCAGAACCCAATCAGTCAGAACAAATCTATACGCACTCTGATCAGGTCAACAATAGTCTTTTCTCGTACTTTGGGACAATGTGATGCAAATATGAACGTCTATTTAATGAACAAACCTATATCTCAAATTAAAAATAACTACTCATCATTTTCCCCAAGTTTTGTTCGAAGCTATAATATATTATTTCAGCCATCGAGATTGAATTCTATATCTATGATTTCCCGTTATGAAAAATTTTGATTAATATTACGGCAACTGACACTGATTAATGAGCCCGACATTTGTCAATCGAATATTGATCTGTGATGGCCATCGTTCAGAGAAAACACCGGGTTTTCATGTCTCTTTTCTCTTGAATAAATGAAAAAAATGATCATATCTTTAGATGGAAAAGAGCTACGACAATGAAATTTAAGGATAAGTAAGATATCGATCACCTCAATATATTCATGAATTTTGTAATAAGCTTCAAATTTCCACATATTTTATTGTTTTATACAACAATAGCAGAACTTTTATTATGAGTTTTTAAATTTATATATTTTGGGTATACATTCAGTTATAACCATTTGATATAAAACCAAGTATTTTGAGTATTGATTGGTTTCAGTTTCCAATAAATATTTAATTATATTGGTGCTTACTTGATGGAAATTCACTGTCAAATAAATAATGAACTTGAAATTTCCACATATTTTTATTATTTATTCAAAACATTTACTCATTGTTGAATGGTTGAGGTCCTCACTTAATGGAAATCCATTTTCATTTAGTTTGAATATGATTAAATAAAAACTTATTTAATAAAATTTCCACATTTATTGTGTTTTAACAATATGTAACACTACATTTGCAACAATTGTTTCGCCAAATTCTTGGCTTCTTCAGGCGAGTTCGATGTTAAACTACTCCAAAAATTTTTGAGTCTTCCTTATATATTTCTCAAGATGGAAGAGGGGGACCGGTATTCTAAATGCTTCTGGGATTTTTTATGGCATGTTCATCGATGGTGATCTGTTGACATCCGTTTGGTCATTGAGTAAGATATTTTGCTTGTTATATCTGTTAATTTCCATTGTTTCTAGGATATTAAGCCTTCTGCTTTTGTTTTCTATGTGCAGAATTTTATAGTTTGTATCAAACATATGTCCCTCGTCTAAAAGATGAGTTGCATAAGTTGAGTTCTGTTTTTTATTCAGGAAACTGCTCAAATGTTCTTTAATCCTCTTCTCGAAGTTCCTTCCTGTTTGTCCAATATATACTTTCTGGCATGAACCACAATTCAACTTATACACTCCTGATTTTTGTTTTTATCTAATTTATCTTTATTATTTTTGATTAAATTACTTAAAGTATTATTGGTTTTGAATGCTATATTGAAATTCTTTTGTTTTTAAAAATTTGCTACTTCTATTGATTTTTTACCTGTGAAATTTAATGTTATATATCTATTCTGTTCTATTTTGTCGTTTTTGGGGTATATTAATGTTAAAGCTTGATTTAATAGGAATTTATTCAATATTTGGTCCACAAGGTCTGGTTTGAAACCATTATTAACAGAGATTTGTTTTATAGTATTGAGCTCACAATCAAAATTCTGTTTCTTCATAGGTGTTTTGATTAGTCTATATACCATGCTATTGAATGCTGCTAGTTTTTGTGAATATGGATGATGTGACTTTGAATGGATTGTTATGTCGGTGTAGGTTGGTTTGCGATAAATTGCAAAATCGTGTTTACTATTGATTTTTGATATTGTTAAATCTAAAAATTTATTTTACCATTTTTTCTTCTTCAAACGTGAAATTTATATGAGGTGAAAGTTTATTGATGAAGTCTAAAAACATGGTCAACTGTCTAATTGTTCCTATGAACAAACATAAAATATCATCTACATAGCGGTACCAATATATGAAATATTTAAAATATTTGCTTCTTTCTATTGCTTGTTCCAGGTAGTTCATAAAAAATTCGGCTAGTAACGGACTAAGGGGGTTACCCATTGCTAAATTTTCTGTATTCATATAAAACGTGTTGTTAAATGTAAAATAATTTTGCTTAAGGCACGTACTCAGGCATTGTAGAATTTCGTCTTTTAAAACGGGGTTCGTTTTATTTCGGTCTAACGACTCTTCTACTATTTTTATTGCTTTCTTTCTTTTTCTAAAAATGAAATTGTTTTTTCAATATATTTCGTTTTGTCTATTACTAATATTATAGTATATATTATTAATCTATTAGTAATAGACAAAACGAAATATATTGAAAAAAACAATTTCATTTTTAAAAAAGAAAATATACAGTTCTGAAAAAGATCCCACTGATAAATTCCAATCTGACATAAAAACAATAATTTCAAACTCAAATTATTTTACATTTAACAACACGTTTTATATGAATACAGAAAATTTAGCAATGGGTAACCCCCTTAGTCCGTTACTAGCCGAATTTTTTATGAACTACCTGGAACAAGCAATAGAAAAAAGCAAATATTTTAAATATTTCATATATTGGTACCGCTATGTAGATGATATTTTATGTTTGTTCATAGGAACAATTAGACAGTTGACCATGTTTTTAGACTTCATCAATAAACTTTCACCTCATATAAATTTCACGTTTGAAGAAGAAAAAATGGTAAAATATTTTTTTTAGATTCAACAATATCAAAAATCAATAGCATTTATCGCAAACCAACCTACACCGACATAACGATCCATTCAAAGTCACATCATCCATATTCACAAAAACTAGCAGCATTCAATAGCATGGTATATAGACTAATCAAAACACCTATGAAGAAACAGAATTTTGATTGTGAGCTCAATACTATAAAACAAATCTCTGTTAATAATGGTTTCAAACCAGACCTTGTGGACTAAATATTGAATAAATTCCTATTAAATCAAGCTTTAACATTAATATACCCCAAAACGACAAAATAGAACAGAATAGATATATAACATTAAATTTCACAGGTAAAAATCAATAGAAGTAGCAAATTTTTTAAAAACAAAAGGAATTTCAATATAGCATTCAAAACCAATAATACTTTAAGTAATTTAATCAAAAATAATAAAGATAAATTAGATAAAAACAAAAAATCAGGAGTGTATAAGTTGAATTGTGGTTCATGCCAGAAAGTATATATTGGACAAACAGGAAGGAACTTCTTGAGAAGAGGATTAAAGAACATTTGAGCAGTTTCCTGAATAAAAACAGAACTCAACTTATGCAACTCATCTTTTTAGACGAGGGACATATGTTTGATACAAACTATAAAATTCTGCACATAGAAAAAAAAAGCAGAAGGCTTAATATCCTAGAAACAATGGAAATTAACAGATATAACAAGCAAAATATCTTACTCAATGACCAAACGGATGTCAACAGATCACCATTGATGAACATGCCATAAAAAATGCCAGAAGCATTTAGAATACCGGTCCCCTCTTCCATCTTGAGAAATATATAAGGAAGACTCAAAAATTTTTGGAGTAGTTTAACATCGAACTCGCCTGAAGAAGCCAAGAATTTGGCGAAACAATTGTTGCAAATGTAGTATTACATATTGTTAAAACACAATAAATGTGGAAATTTTATTAAATAAGTTTTTATTTAATCATATTCAAACTAAATTTACCCATTGTTCAACGATGAACTTGCTTGCAAAAATAAAAAAAATCATGTGAACATCGACTTGATTGTCCTAAATCTTCACTTGGAAATCTGCATATGGAAAATTTAGATAGTGGGAAGTTAGAAATCGCCGACACATCATAGTTGTGTTGCAATAACTAGATAATACGTACCTATTAAAAGAGAAATCATTCAAAATGACATCTAACTCGTAAACATCAATCAATCATCTATCTATAAAAGCTGAATTACCACTAGATTTCTCAATGTTTTAAACCTTTATTGACAGCTATCAAGCAAATTTGTCATTCACCATGTGATGCAGTCTATTTTATTTTGAGAGACCAGGCAGTAATACTTTATAGAACAATAGTATTCTACAGTGTGTTTAGAATAAGGTTCCGTGTTTTCTGGATCTTAATCCTCAGATGATTTTATGATATGACTTTTTGAACTGTATCCATGTTTAATTGTTTGATTTTACACATTTTACACAGTAATTATGAAATGTTGTCTTGGTTTGTCATTCCTGCTGTTTCATATATTTACATGTATGTTTTTGGAATTTTTCATTATATGCTCCATATTCTTTTGTAGAGCCCTGAAGATGGGAAAATATATTTCCGAAATGTCGGCGGACAGACATAGTATCGTTTTCCCGTTTTTCGATCCTTCTACCACCATTTAATCATTTGAAAATTATGATATAAGGTTCCTATGAACTATGACTCCCTGACGAAACGTTTCTGAGATACAGGGTGTTGAAATTTGAAAAAAATGGTTCTATGAAATTATTTTCGATCTCTTTTTGGGTTTTGTCACATTATGAGGACGCATTAAGACAGATTTTTTCCGATACGAAGCGATGTTTAATTTTCACTAGGGACCTCCGTTCAGACTTCTGCCCGATTGACTTAAAAGATTCATCTCGCCCAAAAAATGGAATTTTGTAATGAAATTTTATACGAATATGTAATGGAAGCTGATACATCCTATGAATTCGTTTTTATGTCTGACATTCGTAGAGGGCGCTAGGTACACGGTTCGTACCAAGTAGTGTTGAACATAACTTCTTTAATATTAGATTTATTGAGCAAAATTTCAAGCGTACTTAAACATCATTCAATTTCACACAAAAAAGGTACTCCTGGTAAAACTCGAAACTGTGTACCGTTTTCGGAGTATTTCGATTTGAAAATTATAAAGTAATAAACGATTAATTCTATACGGCAATAGCATTTGCTCTGAAATTGCAGTTGAAATGGATAACTGTCTTTCATTTAATAGTTTCGACGTTGAGTCAACATTTCTATTGGTTAAATTAGATACTGTTAATCAAAATGTACTCAAATTTTGAATAAACTGACATGTTATTAACCTTAGGAGAGTGCTTAGGAAACGCTAGTGCAGCTGTTACGAGTTATGCAGAAAAGTTTCCTCGAAGAAACTTTCCAAGTAAAAATACTTTTAGAGCAATTGAACGACGTTGTCGAGAAACTGGGAGTGTGAGACCTAAAAAATTAATTTTGGTTATCCATGAACAACAAGAACCATTAATAAAGAAAATATGTTCTGATAGATCATTTCCTTGTAGATACATATTAGGTTGATTTTTCATGGAATTTTGAGGAAAACAATTGGTCAGAAACTACATCCAACTAATGCCAACGTTTCGTAGATATATTTCAATTCCTTTTCAATTTGCTCAAAAAACATTAGATCCTTTGTGTGAAAACATAAGTTCGACTTTGCCCTGAAAAAGTAGAAATATATCTACGAAACGTTGGCATTAGTTGGATGTAGTTTTTGACCAATTGCTTTCCTCAAAATTCCATGAAAAATCAACCTAATAAAGAAAATATGATTTTAAATTTAGTTGATCAAAATCCAACAGTTAGCGTAAGGGATGTGGCAAGACAAACAAACTTCAAGTACTTGAAGGACACTTAAAGAGCAGCAGCGACATCTTTACCATTACAGACAAGCCCAAGAGCTCTTGCCAGATGATCTACCGGTTAAAATGGATTTTTGTCAAACATTACAAGAAAGGACAGCCCTCAATCCATATTTTTAAAATGTATTCTTTTTACCGACGAGGCCACTTTTACGCGATAAGGTATGTCAAACTCCCATAATGCACATTAATGGAGTGATGAGAATCCACATGTCAAAAGGGTAGCACATTACCAACACACATTTCAAGTTAATGTTTGGGTAGCAACTTTAGGCAACAAATTAATAGGTTATCACATTCCACCTGGAAATTTAAATGGTGATATGTAGGTACCTGGACTTTTTAAGTAATCACTTATTCGAGATATTAGAAAATTTAACGGTAAACGAGCGAAGATATCTATTTTTTATGTACAATGGAGCTCCACTGCACTTTGATAGAAGGTGTCATAATTGGTTGAGTAACCATTTTCCGAATCGATGGATTGGTAGAGGTGCAGAAGCTCCGATTCATTGGCTTCCTCGGTCATGTGATTTTAATCCCTTGGATTACACAGTTTGGTCGTATCTTGAAGAAAAAGTTTATGCTGCAGAGGTAATTCACCTCAAGATTTGAAAGATAGAATACAACGCCACTTTAATGATCTCACAGCTGACTCCCAACCATTTAGAAGATTAATGGATTCTTTAGAAAAAAGGATAGCCTTGTGTATTCGCGAAAACGGAGGACATTTTGAACACCTACTCTAATTGAAATCATATTTATGTTATTAGCCTTTTTTTCAATTTTCTGATTTTTTGTTTGATAAATAAAATCGAAATACTCCGAAAACGGTACAAAGTATCGAGTTTTACCATAAGGACCTTTTTTGTGTGAAACTGAATGATGTTTAAGTACGCTTGAAATTCTGCTCAATAAATCTAATATTAAAATAAATATGTTTAATACCACTTGGTACGAACCGTGTAACTAGCGCCCTCTACGAGAGTCAGACATAAAAACGAATTCATTGGAACTATCAGCTTCCAAAACATATTCGTATAAAATTTTATTACAATGTTGCCAGTAGTCTCTGCAAAATTTTAAAAAATGTGTATATTTTTTCCCTGTATCTTGAAAGCAAATTCCAATTATTTTTCAGTTTACTATCTATCCTAGAGACGGGGTCACCTTTTTTTGAAAACCGTGTAGAGAATTTACAAACCGACTTGTTTATTGTCAAGAAGTAAACGGTGCTCCGTTTGAACATCTTTTACATTAATTTTAGTTAAGTTTCAATGTTTTGAAAATCACTTTGTTTCAGTTAATAATTATGATTAATTATTTCTTTAATGGATATTAGATTTTTACTTTCTTTAGTTACTTTTCTGTTAATATCTCGATAGGTATTAAAATAAAAAACATCGAATCCGATATTTTTGTACTCGTAATAAAATGTTTCATCAGAAACTAAAATAATATGCAGTGTGTTCCATTGCAAATTTTGAAATTGTCATTACTTCCAAAAAAAAAACGGAAGTTCAAAATTGTTAAAAAATATGAAAACAAATAGGCAATCTACTGAAGTATATCTTCCAAATTTAATTTTGGTATCTCTAATAATTCCAGAGATATTTACTTGGTTCCACACATTTTCCCATCACTGTATACGAAAAAATTCTTCCTTTTCCTCATTTTTTCTCACATAAATTCTCATAACTGGAAAACTGTTGCGTTTTGGACCAAGTTAAGGCATTTTGCTGAAATTATTAGGTCGAACCACAATAAATGTCTTATAGTCCATCGCCGTGAATCAACCTATATGGCTCAAAACCACGAAGGTGGCGAATTCGGTTTCCAAGCTCGTAAAATGAAACAAACTAATGAATACCAGTATACAGTGTGGAAACCACTTATGGAATAAAATTCTTTATGTCATTATTTTAGAAAATTATAAAAAATGCTGAGACACGTCAACTTTTGAATTCAGTTGTGCGTTATGTAAACATAAATTTAAATGTACAGGGTGATTCACGTAAATCTGCTATAGTCGGTGTTCTCTTTTTTCAATGAAACACCCTGTATATTTGTATATTTTTGAAATACCCTTAATGAACCGATTTCAATAAACTAAATATGTATGGTCAATTATGACTTGTACAGGGTGAAATTTTTATTTTTACAATTATTAAACACATACATAAAATAGCTGATGTATTTGATTTTAATACATTAAAATAAATGCTCAAAATGTTCTCCACCTAGTTGTTGGCAATAGCACAGTCTTCTATAGAACTCCTCCTTAACTTTGTTTAAAGTTTGAGGTGAAATATTCCGTATTTCTGTAGTTATCCTGTCTTTGAGGTCTACAATGCTAGTTGGTTGTGTTGCATATACTTTGTTTTTGAGGTAACTTCATAGAAAAAAATCCAGCGGCGTAAGGTCTGGCGATCTAGCTGGCCACTCAATAGTACCTCTTCGTCCAATCCATTTATTGGGGAAGATTTCCTCTAAATAAGTTCTTACCATTAAAGCATAATGGGGTGTTGCCCCGTCTTGCTGGAACCAAACATTTTCATTCGGTAAGCTAGGATCTATTGCGTTGGAATATAAGTTTGCCAACGCAGGAATAACTTCATTTGTCAGCATATTTAGATATTTTTCAGCTGTCAAATTTCCATCTATAAATATAGGACCAATAATATGGTCGCCCATGATACCGGCCCAAACGTTCACCTTTTGAGGGTACTGAGTATGTGTTTCACGCATCCAATTAGGATTCTCTGCTGACCAATATCTACAGTTCTGGCGGTTTACCTCCCCATTCATTGTGAATGTTGATTCGTCAGAAAAAAGAATGGTACCAAGAGCTATCTCATTTCTGTTCAGCTTATTCATCAATCTTTCGCAGAAATCCATTCTACGATCTGGATCGTCTTCTGTTAACTCCTGCACAAAAGTCAATTTGTAGGGATGAAGTTTTTCTTTATGAAGACACCTTTGAACAGTTGTATGACTAACATTATTTTCACGGGCAATTTGACGTGTACTTGAAGTTGGATTCTCTTCGACACTTAACAAAATATTCACTTTCACATCATCTTCAACGAAGTTTGGTTTTCTTTTTAATGGTTTGACCTGTCCAAGCTCTCTGAATTGTGCATGAATTTTAGACACTGTGCTTTGTGAAATATTAGGCAATTCGGGATACGTCTGATTAAATAAGTTTGCCACTTCAACTTGACTTCTGCAGTTATCCCCGTACCCGATCATCATTAAAATCCCAATTCGGTGAGTCTCAGTTAAATATTTCATTGTTATTTCGACAAGGAAAAGTTTTAACAAAGATTCTACTTTTTCAGTATAAACTGTCAACACATCAACAACCGACAGAATATTAAAACAATCCACATTATTTACCGATTTTGTCTAATTATTGGCATTTCTATGCACTTTTTAGGTATTTATGATAAAATTCATTGGCGTACCAGGTTTTATTTAATTCAGAAGGTTTTCCAAATACGTCTAATAATTAGGTTAGATTTTTGATGAATCTGTATTTAGCTAATTTAAAAAAGTACCAATATTTCAAGTGAACTAAATTATTAATTTTGAAATTTCACCTTGTATAATTCATAATTGACCATACATTATTTAGTTTGTTGAAATTGGTTCCTTAAGAGGATTTCAAAAATATACAAATATACAGGGTGTTTCATTAAAAAAAGAGAACACCGACTATAGCAGACTTACGTGTATCACCCTGTACATTTAAATTTATGTTTACATAACGCACAACGGAATTTAAAAGTTGACGTGTCTCAGCATTTTTTATAATTTCCTAAAATAATGTCATAAAGAATTTTATTCCATAAGTGGTTTCCACACTGTATAAGAATTCCATACGATCGTGATCAATTGGATGTATCTGTACCTAAAATTTTTAATTTGAAAATAAGTAATTTCAAATTATGTAAAAAAAAATATATGTAAAAAGTCAGTCCGGGAACGCATCCAAAATGAAAACTTCAAACTCCAACTTACGTTAACAAGTAGTAAAATCATACTATCTATATTCTCTCTGCTCATAAGAGTTTGTTTGTTTCCTAAACAATTATTATTCGAAGACAAAATAGAGAAAATAAAGTAATTTAAAGCACAGCATTTGTTAAAAGTTTGTCCCAGAAATCAAACGTCATATCCGAGAACGCAGGATTAGTTAGTGAAAACTTTTAGATCTTGAACGCGACTTGCAACGCAAGTGTGCTTAGGTGGTGAGTAATATTATTGTGAGGTGGCTGTCATTCGTTTTGTGCATGAATAAATAATAATTTGTAATGGTAAGTACTGTTATGTTCATGTATTTTTGACCGTACCTTAATTATACGTCATCACGGGAACGGCTGTAATAGTAAATTATACTAAAATAACAATTAATTAACGAGTTTTCTGTAAAACTACCTTTGTTGACTTCACAAAAACCTAGAAATAATATGTCTAAGATGGCGAGCATCAGAATTGTAGGCGCGAAATTGCCAAAACGTCATTTCGGGAACAGTCATTACGGGAACGTTCTCGGATTGATGTAGTGGCTTCTGATATGATTCATCATCACTAAATTAATATTTGGTAAATAGACTGTTAGGATTGAAAGATTTTCTTCTGTTTCCAGTAAAAATGGAGCAAAACGAAAATGATAAAAAGAAGAAAACCAATAAAATACTGAAAAAAAATTGTTCAGCTTATTTGAAACATAGGCAAAAACTAATGCAAGAAAGCGAAAGTTTTTGGACAAAATGACAGAGAAACAAAAAGAAATGAAACGTGCTAAAGATATGGAGTACTACCAGAAAAAGAAAGCTGAAAATAAGGTAAAGAAAACAGCAGATATGACAGAACGGGAATTACGTATTCAAAGAAAACATTGGAAACAAGCAGCAAAGAAATATAGAAACAAAAAAAGATGTTAAAAAATGTAGTCGGCAATACTCTTCCGTCTTCTGATACGGAGCTAGTGAAGACTCCCCAAAACTCGGTGAGAAAACATCGCGGAAGAAAAAGTGTGAAAAAGGACCGGGCAAAAGCATACAGAACAATAAAAAACAACAAGATATAATAAATGAAATGAGACTTAAGATTAGGTCATTGAATGAAAGAATTAGCAGAAGGGAAAAGACAGAAAAGAAAATGCACAATGAGCAAAAAAGCCCCAATACAAAAGTGAATCACTTAATCAAAGATATACCGGTTCCAGTACCTCATGAAGTACGCAAGCAACTGTTATTCAGTGAAGTATTATCAGCTCAATTGAAGACAAAGTCAGCAACATCAAAGAAAAACTCAAAAGAGAGAGAAATTTGACGGAGAAGTCAAAGTCACTTTCCTGAGATCTGTACGCAATACTGAAAAGATATTTAAGCTGGAGCCAAAAGATCTCTTATGTGACATTCGAACAAATTCTGAAAATATTACCTACACCGTCAGTGAGAGTTGAAAACAATCACGAATATTACCTACCATTTTAATTCCAATGTTGATATATTTGAGAAATGTTAATTATGTTATTATTTTTTTAACTTGTTCTATGTTGAGTTTGGAAAAAGTATTTAGAAGTTGTTACCAGTTTTGTTTAAGAATATAATTTTTGAATTCTATGTTGTTTTATTGTAATATTACAACAAATAATATTTCTAAACATGATTACAAAAAATAATATTCGTATTTATTACTCAAAAATACCATTACCTGTAAAAAAAACCAACAGCATCATTCAGTGAACACCTTAATCGATCCGGGAACACCTTGGTCTTCCGGGAACTTCTTTATGTCTTTTTCCAAATAATTTCAAATATTATTGAATATGTAAATATGCACATACGAAAATAATGAAGTTATTATCTTAGTAGTATCTGATTTTACTTTTCAAGTCATCTATATTTTGTTACATTTTCAATTTGGTGCTCGAAATTTAAAACTCAGCCACTTTTTAATTTTCAATTTGATGATTTTCATAAATATCCATGTCTATTCACCAAATTTCCATTTCCATTTGAAGAAATATAGTAGAATGCTATTAAAAAGAATAATATATTATTGATTTCTTCAAACATTATATTTAAAAATAAATATTTAGGTACGTTCCCGAAATGACGATTTTTAGTTTCCATAAATTCGTTGTAATTTGAAAAATTACGAAATTTGTGCGATCCCTTCTGAGAATACGAAGTTTAATAATAAACCAAACATTTTCACTCTTTTAATTGGCTATTGCTTTTAACATTTTATGCTCAAATTCCAAACCTGGAAATCGCCACCTTCGTGGTTTTGAGCCATGTATATACAAGGTGTTCAGAAAGGGTATCTGGGATTTGTAAGTTCAATAAAACAAAAAATATTTGTGAGCAATAAAAAAGTTTATTGTTTATTATCAACATATGAATTGGAGAATTATTTGGAAAAGATGAGGTTATCCAAATGATAGCCGTTGCGTTGCTGGTACTCTTCTAAACGGGAACAAAAATTGGCGATAACATGTTGACACATAGCTATTGATACTGTTGCCATTTCTGACCTGATGTTTTGCTTCAACTGAGTTATATTCGTTGGATTATTTTGCTAAACCTTACGTTCAAGGCATCCCCATGCAAAATAGTCAAGCGGGCTAAGGTCGGGGCTTCTAGGAGGCCAGTTGATGTTATCCCTTCGCGAAATGACTTCATTAGGGAATTATTCAACTTCCATTTAATAATAATAATAATATCTATTTCGAGAATCTTACATATTAAATAAATACATAATCAGAACGAAATATGTCCTAGAATACAAAATAAAAATAAAGTTAAATAAATTAATTTGACTTCATGTTTGCAGACAAAAATTCATCAATTGAATAAGGCTCAATGCCAAGTAACAGTTTGTGTAGTTCTTTTTTGAAACATTTTTGGTTACGTATTTTTTTTATTCTTTGCGGTAGCCTGTTAAAATACTTCATACAAGAATATTTTGGTCCTTTTTCAGTAATAGACAATCTGTGAATGGGAAAGATATAGTCAGTATATCTGTTATTATACAGATGTAAATTTGCTTCAAAATACTCTGTATTCTTGAAGAGAAACATTATACATTCTTTAATATGTAATGCAGCAACAGTTAATATTTTATTCCTCTCAAAGAGACCTCTCGAACTGAGTCTATACATTATACTTAATGCTCTCTTTTGAACTATGAAAACCCTCTCAATGATCCTTACACTGCCATAAATAAACAAGCCATGTCTTATGATTGACTCAAAGTTCGCGAAGTAAATTGTCCTCAGACCACTTTCATTCAGGTACTGTGAAAGTGTTCTTAAACTATAACAAACTCAGTTTAAACTTCTACAAACTTTATCTATGTGACCTTCCCATGGCAGAAAGGAATCCACAGTCAATCCCAAAAGTTTAGTTTCAGTTTCTACAGCAATTTGTGATTTCCCCAGTGTCACATTGTCTGGATACTCCAGCCTAGTCCTA
Source organism: Micraspis discolor (assembly GCA_030674115.1). Classification (NCBI taxonomy): domain Eukaryota; kingdom Metazoa; phylum Arthropoda; class Insecta; order Coleoptera; family Coccinellidae; genus Micraspis; species Micraspis discolor. The sequence continues at coordinate 7,349 of JARTUT010001042.1, read as the reverse complement.
TTTGTTTCAAATATTAAACAGTTCGTCTTGTTTTCATTCAATATTAGCCCTTCATTTGAGATCCAGTCTGATAATGCTTTAAAAATAGATTTTGATTGATCGAGCAAAGTTTGCAAATTATGAGCTGCAATTAGGATGACCTTGTCATCGGCGTAATCAGTAAGGAAGCTGCCCAGACGATTAATACAATGAGGTGCATCATACTGTATATGATAAACAGTATAGGGCCAAGAATGCTACCCTGCGGAATGCCTATTTTAACAATCTCTTTTCTGGAGTTTCCTAATACACCCTCCTTTGTGATTACAATTTGTTGCAATCTTCTTGATAGGTAGGACTGCAGCCAGGACAAAGTGGTACCAGTTATTCCATAAAGCTCCAGCTTGTAGTTTAAAGGAATTATGGTGATTTACACAATCATTGCTCAAAAACTACTCCATGAGTCTTTGTCAGATCTAAGAACAATCCCATCGCATAGTCTCCACTTTCCAAAGCTTGTAGTATTGCCACTATGAACTCATATAGGGCAGTATGGATTCCTCTTCCTTTTATGTATGCATGCTGACCCATACATAGCAGGTCATTGCTCAAAAACTACTCCATGAGTCTGTTGCTCATGCATTTTTCTAATACCTTGGAAAAACTTGACAGTAGGCTTATTGGACGATAATTCTGTATTTCTGTCACACTTCCTTTTTTGTCTAGAGGTTTAATAGTGGCTATCTTCAGCTTGTCTGGAAAAACACCTGCTCTGAACGATGCACAAATAGCGTAGGTAAGTGGTGAAATAATTTCTTGTGTGCATAATTTAATCAAAGTGGTTGGAACTTCATCATACCCACTGCTATGTATATTTTTTAACGTCTTTATTATCTTAGTGATCTCTGCTTCATTAATTGGTTTAAAAAACATAGATCTGTCTGCCTGTACTACATGTGACAAGTAATTTTCCTGAGGTGAAACTGACATTAAATCTGCAGCACAGTTTAGAAAGTAGCTGTTGAAACGATCTGCGATGACATCACCTTCACCAATCATGTGTATATCCCTGGGAGTGTGTTTTATTCTTTATATTGTTGATAAAGGTCCAAACAATACTTTGAGGAGTGGCAAGTGGTCCCATATTGATGCAACCACGTTCTTGAGTTGAAAACTGCAAATTCCTGCAACTCTGTGACAAAAAAAATGGAATATATGACAATAACGGTCACTATTAACAATAATTGCTCGACATTGTTGATCTTCGTAAAAATAAGGACCAGTTATGCCTTTAGCAGACATAGCGTCCTAAACCACGACCTTTGGGCTATGCAGGGCTCGTTCATCTCGGATTCTCCACTGCCCAGTACCTACAGTTCTTCTTATTAACATGACCATTCAGGTGAAAATTTGCTTCGTCACTAAACAGTATGTTGTCAAAGATGTTGAATCGCTGCAGCGTTTCGTTCGCAAAATTCAGTCGATTGTGATAGTTCGCATCTTTCAAATTTGAACCAATTGAATTTTATATGCTTTTAGATGTAAGTCTTTCTTTAAAATCGAATGTAAAGACAATTTTTTAATGTTCAACGCTTGGCTTCGCTTTCGGAATGATAAAGACGAATTTTGACGAACCAACGCCTCAACTTCTTCAATTGTTTCGTCATCGCGAACTGAACGAGGACCTGTCGCACCTGTATTTTCGAACATCCTGATCCATTTCCTAATGCTATCGTCACTTGGCGCGTAGCGTGTAAGATATACCGCACGATAGAGACGTTGAGCAGTCACTATTGCGATAATACGGTCGTACGCAAAATGCGCGATGTGTCCCCGAGTATTGTTTCATAGTGACTAAAACTCCACAAACCCCTCCCCGCTCCTCTTAGACGTTCAGTTCCGAATATGGCGCGGAAACAAATACCCGATACCCTTTCTGGACACCTTGTACTTCCAAATACCTAGAGAATTAATGGTTCACGATTTCTAAACACGATCCTATTCTTTTATTGATATTGTTCTTGCGGTCTAAATATTCGGAGCGACGAATCTCTAATTACAGGCCTTGAAAACAACAGGCAGGAAACGAGCAATTTTTGCTCGATTTACAGAGACGAATTCTGTGGTAAACATCACGACGGAGACAGTGGCGTCTTTGTGACCATCCACAACCGCAAATGATCCCGGACGAATTATAGACGGTTTTGGGTGTACCTATACATACCTCTTTCGGTTTTGGATCCGGCCTTTTTTGTTTTTATTGAATTATTTCGTGTTTTTTCTGCTACCGGTCGATGTTTTATTTATGGTATTTTTCCAGCGAAGCGATGTGTAGATTGGAACTTAATCGGTAAATAATTTACATGGAGGTATTCTGATAGCCAACGATGCTAATGGAAATTATTTAATTGAACAAGTCTATTCTTAAAGTGTAAATAAACCAAAATATCTAAAATTGACAATTATCAGTGGCGGCTTGTCCTATGAGGCAGGTGAGGCAGTGCCTCATCAAAAAAAATTTAAACCGTATATTTCTTCATTCCCTTTCATCGTCACTTTTTTCCTCAATATGTTTCCCAATCTCACGTTCCTTGTATATTCATAACAAATCAAATCCTCTTTAAATAAACGGTTGGAGGCATGCCTAACGCAGGCTTCTTTGACTGAATTAGCGTGTCATACTTCGATGACCTACGAGAACGAAATGGAAAGCCGTTCTAGGATTAATCCGAGGCTGGCCTCTGCGCGATCTTAGCCGATCTGAGATCGTTTCGTTTCTGCGATGTCCAGCGGGTTATCTGCGTCGAAGCGGTGAGAACATATCTACGGCCTTGAAGGCGGCTTCTCGAGGAATTAGAGGCTGGTCTCAGGTTTTTATTCGAGTTAATCGGGAAGCGCGAAATAGAGAAATAGGGTTAGTTCACTTTGTCGTTATTTAGAGGTATCGCGTTTGCCTTGTATCGCGTATGATTATAATCATTTTCAGGTGAATTTTTTCTGAAATATAAATCTTTTTTATCGAAAGTGACTACCAGATCGCGAAATGGATTCAGCGGGACCTAGTAATAGTAAATCTTATGAAATTCCTAAGGAACATGTTCAGTGTACTTGTGATATTGTTAATTTTTTAATAAATAAGCAACATTTTTCGACTCATTCGTATGATGATAAATTATATTTAATTAAGGAAGTTAAGCGACCTGTTCCAGATTTGAGGAAATCTCTAGTGTCTAGTGGGGTCGGTAAATCAAATCGGGGATTCCAAAATACGTGGTATGACAAGTACGACTGGCTTACTGGAAGTATTACTTTGAAAAAAATATTTTGTTGGCCGTGCATTTTATTCTCAGCAACTAATGGAAATTCCGACAGAGTTTGGTCGAAAAGTGGTTTTAGTGATTTGAAAAATTTATCTCGGGGTCTATCGCTACACAATAAAAGTGCTCAGCATATTTCATATAATTGCAAGCTTACCGTTATGAGAAACAAAATATCGCCACAGCAATAGACAATGCGCGTCAAATAGAAATTGAAAATTTCAATGCTAAAGTCAAAGAAAATCGACAAATTCTAAGAGTTTAATAGATATTACGATGCACCCTCTGTATGCAAGAGTTACCTTTTAGGGGCACGATGAATCGAATCAGTCTTTAAATCATGGAAATTTCAAAGAATTGGTAGTTCTTGTTAGTAAATTTGACACGAATTTAAAAACTTTTTTAGAAAATGACACCAACAGTAAATCGGTATTTTCTGGTACATTTTAAACCATTCAAAATGAATTAATTGATTCGGTGGCTTTTGTTGTGAATAAACAAATCGAGGACGAAATTTCACAATCATTGTTTTTTTCTTGGCAAGTTGATGAAACAATTAAAATAAGCTGTCATTTCCAGTTATCAGTAAGTTTTCGTTATGTAATAGATGACCAAGTTGTTTAGCGCTTCATGGGATTTTATGATGTTAGTTCTGGGCGTTCTGCTGATGATCTATTTCAATTTTTATCTTCAAAATTCGGAAAATTTGACAACTGCTTGCACAGAAAGAAGTTTCTCTGCGTTGAAAAGGATTAAAAATTATATTAGGAATACAACTAGACAGGCGCGGCTGAGTAATATGGCTAAAATTTCGATCGAAAAAGGATTCATAAAATCACAGGACGAAAATATTTTTATTCACAAGGTTATGGATCATTTCGCTGATCAGAGAAATCGTAGAATTCCATTGATTTACAAAAAATTTTAATATTAAGAACTCAATTTAGAATAATTTTCATTTATAACTATCAGAATAAATCCTATTTTACACTGCCTTTTTAATTTTTTTATTCAGTGTTAATTTTTTTCAGAGTTTATTTTATTTATTTAAAGTTTATTTCGTTATTTTGAGAATTTCCAGCTTGATCTGATCCGATTTCTTTCATTCCCATCCCACACGTGGCAGGAATGCTCTGCACCTCCACGTTGGTTCTTGCTGTACAGCTGCATAATAATGGTTTTCATATTTTTGAGCAATTTAGTATATCGAAAAATAAGCTCATAATATATTGGGACAATTAAATTAATGGCTTTTTTTGCTGAATAAAATAAAGTAATATGTATATAAATAATTTGAGGATTCATCAAAAATTCCAAGCAATAGTGAAGAAATTTTTTTTAATATATTTATTATGCAACTGACAAAGTAGAGTTCACTATATAAACTTTGTTCGCCACGTAAACCCTATATATATATATATATATATTATATTATTAATTTTTTTTTCATATGTGCCTCACCTCACTATATTGATAATAAGAGTAGCAACTTCAAAACATTAAAACGGTCTTCCTCAAGGATCAGTTTTAGCTCCTTTACTTTTCAATTTATATCTAAGTGATTTGCCCACTACATCATCTCAAAAATTTGTTTATGCTGACGACATTGCTATTGCTTACCAACATTCGGATTTCCATACTCTGGAAAACATACTGTCATCTGATTTGGAAATTTTGAAAAATTATTTTATCGAGTGGCGATTATGTCCAAATCCCAACAAAACAGAGGTATCTTGTTTCCATCTGAATAATCATGAAAAATATAGAAAATTAGCTGTAACTTTCAATGATTCTCCTATCAAACATAATTTCTATCCAAAATACTTAGGAGTTAAATTAGATTCATCTCTCAATTACAAGGAATAATATTGTTCAGAAATTAGCTGGATCGCCTTGGGGTGCTGATGCTTCCACTCTTTCCACAGCATCTCTAGCCCTAGTCTTTTCTGCAGCTGAGTATTGTTGCTCTGTTTGGTTTAATAGTGCACATACACAAAAAATTGATGCACAATTGAATACATCCATGAGAATAATTACTGGCACCATAAGATCAACACCGGTTCATTGGTTACCAGTATTGTCTAATATTGTCCCTCCCCATATTCGCAGACAGACTGCAGCTCTGAATTCTTGTAATAAATATCATTCTTTTCCCAATTTATTCCCAATTATTTCATATTTTCCACAAAATAGAATTCCCAGATTGAAGTCACGTAATCCATTATGGCATAATACGTTCTTCAATATGAACATAAGTGATAAAGAATTATGGAAGACTGAGTGGAACTCTTACGAAATGTTCAATAAGTATCTCGTTTCTGATCCTTCTGAAAAAGTTCCTGGTTTTGATCTTCCATGAAAAATTTGGACAGTTCTTAATCGTTTGAGAACAGGTCATGGTCGTACCAATGGCATGCTATTCAAATGAAACTCACCTAGCGCAAGTTGTGAATGTGGAGAAGCAGAAGAAACAATACCTCATCTCATCAATAGTTGTCCCATATATAAATTTCAAGATGGTTTTAGGGCTATTCATGATGTTTCCAACTCTTTCTTGGAATGGGTTATAAATTTCAAACGAATATGATACGTATTTTTGTTATTCAGTTCTTTTTTCTGCTTTTGTCTTTTTCTTTCCAGATTCAATGTGAGCACCTTGAAGAAGTCTCTTTCTCCATCAATAGAAGATCACTCTTGAAGAAAGAAGTCCCTGAAATATATTTCAGCTTATTTTTGTATTTTCACACTTAGACGGGGAGCCAGGGTTTTTTTCTACTGGGGTTTTTTCCCTAGGCTTTTATGTCATACGCCTAATTGCATGACACCCCGTCACTAACCCCTGATCTATATACTTTATTGTTTGCTAACTAAATATTGTCAGCCAAAAGTTCAAAAGAATATATATATATATATTGTCACGAGCCGCCACTGCTTCTTTCCATATTAAAAAAAAATCAAAAAATCTAGAACATAGACACAGAGATAAAGAGAAATTCAAAACATTAAGAGGAGAAATCAAAAACCTAAACTGAATATAACAGCCGGTCTTTCGATAATAATTGGAAAATATTCAACAACTATCTGATTACCCAACTTCTCAATTTCATAAATCCCTAATAGTTTTCTCATGAATTATTGATGGCCATTTAACGCAGCCACAGTCAATCTTGATTATGTCGATATGGTCCTGCCCCCTAAATCTTCCTTCAGAATAAATTGGATTTGGCTTTTGGAGATTGCACCCAAGCATTTCGAGATAAAGGCACCTCGATAGGTCGTAAGTCGTGACGTAAGTGGGTCGATCTCAATATCCGTAACCCAGGTAATAACAATAATCTGACCGGATAGCTGTTTAATTACTTCTCGAAACTAATTAAAAATAGGAAAGGAATTTCTGTAGTTCGGAACGATAAATGGGAGAGATAGTACGGATCATTTCTAGAGGAATGGATTGGGATGGGCCTAGAAGGGATCCTTGAGGAAACTCGTGGTTTGGTTAACGAGTTCAAGAACAACAGTGAACAGATATAATACTAATATCGAACTTGATTCATGGAGAGATTTAAATGTAAATAAGATAAAATTTCTGGGCAGTTCTGCAAAAGAGAAAGAAAATTGAAGAGAGGTTGGTACTTGCTCTAAAAAGAATAAATTGATACTGTAACATGCCTCACATTTCTTGGAAAGTATGTCATTGTGTCATCAACAAATCTAACTCAATCCTGGATATAGAATGACTCCAGATACAAAGATTTTACATTTAAGATGAAAGTCCTGCAAGGGTTGCACTCTATTTTATGTTTAAGAAACAATTTAGATTCGTGAGAATTGAGAGTAACTTGAATTACTCCCGAGTAAGAACATCCTCCCATCATAGATAACAAATATAAGGTAGTTACCATTATCAGATATTAAACCATTGTAATTACATTAAACAATCAATCATAGCAATTATAGAAACAACTTCAATAATATGGATTATTTTTCCGACCCAAATATCGACCAATAGAATTGCACCATTCGACGTCACGTGGTACAACCTACATGGTATTA
>JARTUT010001476.1:0-41452 GCA_030674115.1 Micraspis discolor | reverse complement strand
AATCAGATATCTAGTGTAGAGAAAGGGGTTGAATGAAAAGATTTAATTGTTCGGCCATTATGTTAACTTTTTCAGCGCATATTTATTTATTCCAATTTTTTTCTCTCGCTCAAATTACAAGCAAGATACGTTTCGTTCTTTAGTAAAAATTTTTTTTCACAGATGGGATTGTTAATGAAGGACTTCAAAATCAAAATTATAATTTTTATTATTAATGTATACTTCAATCTTGGAATTACAAATAAGACGGTAAAATGATTTCACCAGTACCTTTACTAACCCCTGAAAAACATCGATCCAAACCTTAATGTTGGATAGGTGGCATAAGTCATGTCAGGGGTACATTAATCACGAAGATGTTTGTGTTTACAGATTCCTGTTGATTTGTTAAGCACTACCGTTGTATAAAGTAAAGGTATTCTTTATACAATGGCACTACGCTGCTTCGTTACAACCGTAGTATAGATTCGAAGTTGTTCATACATACAGATTAATCTAATCTGTGCTTAGGATGACTATGCTTCAAATATTTTTTCTGCCTAGGTTTCCCTGGGCATTTAAAATAACGACTAAAAAAAAAGGGGTGTATGGGGCTGTGTAGGAGAGGTAGTACCTTTTGTTCTAAACGGTCACTCCAAGCGTCATAGACGGGCGGAGGTTTGGAGCAACTGGTCCTCACTAGACACTCAACTCTCACTTGATGGCTCCAAGCGCCACACCCTGGTAACTGTGTTGGACCCACAGGCTAAACCAAGTGAGGGTAGCCAGATATGGTGAATAGTAGCGTCTGACCCAGAGTGGGCGGCTACAAATAGCGTCTGTTCTCCATGTTAGGAGCGGCTAAAATATTACAGCCGAGAAAGCAAGGGGAAACTACTCGGCTTAATTGTTCCCCAGGATATCACAATGACCAATACACCAAATGCAATGGCCCTCAGTCCCGGGCACTCCTTCGATGGAGAGAGAAAGCTAAGAACTCTGGAGGAAAATAGGAATAAAACAGATGATTATAGGATAGGTACATGGAACGTTAGGAGCATGTACCAAGCCAGAAAAAACAGCTAACATCATGGAAGAAATGAAACGACTGCAAATAGACATTCTGGGTTGCAGCGAAGTAAGATGGCCTAACTCAGGACAATGCAAAGTAGACAAATACCATATATTTTATTCAGGAGATACAACAACAAAAAACAGGAACGGAGTAGCCATTATTGTCAGCAGCATAGTTCATGAGGCGGTCTCGGATTCATCCCAATATCGGACAGAGTAATGCTGATTAAAATTAATGGCAAACCAGTGAACATGAACATTATAGCATGCTATGCTCCAACGAACGATAGTACAGAAGAAGAAGTGGAAATTTTTTACAATCAGTTACAGACGACCATGGAATACACAAAAAACCACGAAATCAATATTATTCTTGGGGACTTCAATGCCAAGGTAGGCAATGAGGAAGTAACGCAGATAGTGGGACAATACGGTCTTGGGACGAGAAACGAGAGAGGAGAGCGATTGGTCGAATTCTGCGCGGAAAAGAGATACTCGATAATGAACACCCACTTCAAATTACCTCCTAGACGGCTATATACTTGGAAATCCCCAGCAGAGAACTCGGAAAGAATCATGAGAAATCAGATTGACTACATACTAATAAATACAAGATTCAAAAAATGCAGTAAGATCCGCAAAAACATACCGGGAGCTGACATCTACTCAGATCACATACTACTACTGGCACGTATCAGACTACGTTTGAAGAAGACGCGAAGAAGAGAGATCCATAAGCGTATCAATGTACAAAGACTCAGAGACGAAACAGTGGTGAAGGAGGTTCAGCAGATGATGAACGACAGAATGGGAGAGATAAACAAGCAAAGAAGTGGGAGAACTTGACGTACAGGAAACATGGAACAAGATCAAAATGCTATCACCACGACTGAGGAGGACAAACTTAGAGCAGACAGAGGAGAAAGGAGGAAGGAATGGATGACCGACGAGATTATTGAACTGATGAATGAAAGAAGAAAGCATAAAAGTAGGGACAATGCGAAATATCAGGAAATAAACAAACTGATTACAAAAAGAATAAAAACAGCAAAGGAATCATGGCTGGAGGAAAAATGCAGGAAATTGAAGAGCTGCAGGAGAAACATGACTCGTTCAATCTTCATCGGAAGATAAAAGAAACAGCAGGAATACGCAGATCAAGTGGCCTAGTGTAATACAAGACAAAGACAACAAATGCATTGGCGAGAGGAAAGCACAACTAAATAGATGGAAAGAATACGTAGGAGAACTTTTTGAAGACGAGGAGGAACTAAATGTCGTTATACAGCAGAACACCGGACCAGTAATCACCAAAGAGGAAATCATAGCAGCAATAAAACGATTAAAAAATAATAAATCCCTGGACCTGATGAAATACATGGGAGATGTTTAAGATATTTAATGAAGATAACTTATCACTCCTAGTCGACTTCTTCAACAAGATTTATGATACCGGAGAGATCCCAGAAGATTGGCTTACATCTGTCTTTATACCAATCCTAAAAAGAGAAATGCGAAAAATGCGAGAACATCGAATAATAAGCTTAATGAGCCATGCCCTAAAAATACTACTCAATATCATCCACTCCCGTATATACAAAAAACTAGAGGAAGGTATTTCAGGAAACACAATTGGATTCAGAAGTGGACTCGGAACCAGAGAGGCATTGTTCGGAATTCAAGTGCTGATCCAAAGAGCAAGGGACGTCAACAAAGACATCTATACATGCTTCATAGACTTTGAGAAAGCGTTTGACAAAGTCCGCCATCAAAAACTACTCGAGACGCTGGGGAATACTGGTATCGATAGTAAGGATGTAAGATTAATAAGGAACCTATATGAAGAACAACAAGCAATAGTGCGGCTAGGCCAGGATACATCAACAAAAATTAGAATAAGAAAGGGAGTAAGACAAGGCTGTGCATTGTCACCAATACTTTTAATGCATACTCTGAAAGACTGTTTGCCGAGGCACTACATAATACAGCGGATGGTGTATCTATTAACGGCGAGATAATAAATAACATAAGGTACGCGGACGACACTGTACTCTTGGCCGACAGCGCTGAAGGTCTACAAAGATTAATAGATAGAGTCGTCTCTACATGCGATAACTTTGGGATGAAGCTAAATTGCAAGAAAACACAGATCCTTGTTATAAGCAAAAGCAAAAACAACACTACTAGCATACCATTCTACGCCAATAATACAGCTCTACGACATGCTGAGAGTACCTAGGATGTTGAAATTTATTTTTATTCATTTGGAATCGATATCAACTTATTATGCCAATATCTTCTCGTCTCTTGTTGATTCTGCCCTAGCTGCCGTATATAGCCTGACCTTAAAGTATTCATTAGCAATAATTTCGATCACCTCCAATTTATGGCACCTCAAATCCGAATATTCTTGACATTGAAAGTATTAATTGATTTTACATCAAAAACCTTGAAGTTTGAAGCAGGGGGTGGAAAGTCAGTTCAAAACGACTGTACCTCGTTTTGGGCTTATTTTGGTCAAGTTGGATTCACTACACGATTGTCAATCTGGATCGACCAATCAGAAAATAGAATGAAAATTGTGGAAGGGATCGAAGGAATTTCCTACCGTAATGGCGGACAAGAAGAAGGCATGGAAAATAAAAGTAATTTTTAATAATTCGTCGCATGGCTATAAATACGGACTCTCTCAAATTTCCGTTCTTTCTGGCTTTGGCGATATTGTAGAGTGAATCTTTTGGACTTTCAATATCGAATCGTGAATTTTAAAATGGGTTTCAATTGTTGTGTTAAAAGATGTTCAAGCAAATATGGTAAAATGCGTGGATACCATTTCCGTAGATTTCCACAAAGTAGAGAGGTGAGTGTAACAAATGATTACAAATTATTTATCCTCGTATATTTATATTTAAAACTTTTTAGGTATTGGAGAAGTGGTTAACAAAAATTGGGAGAGAAGACTTGAAGGCAAAATCTTCAAGAGAACTTTATGACAATTACAGGGTTTGTGATAAGCATTTTACGCCTGACGATTATATTCCTGCTAATAACAAAGCAGGAAGTATCCTTAAACTAGATGCTGAACCCTCATTATTTCTAAATCTTGCTGATGGAAACTCAGGTTTGTTTCTAGTTTTATTAATTGCAATTTTCATACATAAAAGTCTTACTTGGCTATATTATAAACAAGACATTATTTGAGAATCTTTTATAGATGAATTAATATGGAATCGTGAAACGTACACAATATTTCATAAGTCTACTCTTTTCAGAAGCCACTGAACAAATATTGGAACCTAGGGTATCTTATATGGAAGAAGCATCACCAAGTAAGTTTTACATTATACTTGTTACATTTAAGATCTATTTTAGCATGTCCAAGAAATGCACTAATTTAACTTTTTTATGTAGACCATGAGATGGCAGTCGAATCAGGGGGACTGGAATCAATTGACTTAATGGAAGAAGAAGTACCACGAAGTAAGTTTAGAGTTATGCCTTATTTTAGAAGTGAAGCTATTTTAGCCTGTTGAAGAAATTTTGAAATTTCTCAAGCTTACACAAAGCTTTCGTATACATATTTTGCCAATAAAATTTTCACTATTCATATTTCAATTTCTCATTATAGTGGCCTCAGAGATAGAAATACAGAGTGTCAAAGAACCAGGTACTTCGGAAATGGAAACCGAGGCAGTAGGTCAGCTATCTCCTGTGGAATATCTGTTAGAAGGAAGTATGTTGTAATTTTATGCCATTGATTATTGTTGTAGAAATTTGTTATGTATTATTAAAGAAGTGAAACTGTTTTAGCCCATCGAAGAAATTTTGAAATTTCTCAAGCTTGCACAAAGCTTTCGTATACATACTTTGCCAAAAAAATTTTCACTATTTATATTTCGATTTCTCATTATAGTGGCCTCAGAGATAGAAATACCCAGTGTGGAAGAGCCAGGTACTTCGGAAATAGAAACTGAGGCAGTAGGTCAGCTGTCTCCTGTGGAAGATCTGGTAGTAAGAAGTATGTTGAAATTTTATGCCATTGATATTGTTGTAGCAATTTTTTATGTATTATTTAAGAAGTGAAACTGTTTTAGCCCATCGAAGAAATTTTGAAATTTCTCAAGCTTGCACAAAGCTTTCGTATACATACTTTGCCAAAAAAAATTTCACTATTTATTTGCTGTAATCGTATTGTATGATCTCAGGCCTTCCAATATTTGTTTTCGTTGATTTAATTTTTTTCCTTATTTATATGTGAATTCTTCAGAATTGTAATTCTTTGAGGTAAAATTGATTATTAACACTTCGTGTTTCATGTACCAGGTTTTTGGTCTCTTTATCATATCCTTGAAAGTGTGTTCGATTAATTAAGAAAACATAATTATTTTGTTAAATGAATTTTTTCTAGTATGTTTGTAGATGCCAAATTATTTTTTCTTATCTTATTAATTGTAATATAACCATGTCTTAATGAAAATATCCCACATAATTTTTGGAATCGATAACGTTCACTGTGTTTTGAATTAATTGTGTTTTATCCATATTTTCAATTTATTTTGCTGTAATCTCATTTTAATTGATTGTAAGCCCAGAAATTACGCTAATGTTAATAAAATTCAGAATATAGCTTTAATTTGTCTTCTTTTCACGATAAAATCTAATTTTAATTGCATTTTCTCTGAATTTGAATTGATAGAAACTCTTTCATTTCCAACTTGATTCAAATCAGGTTGGAAATGACTTGGTTTCTATCAGTCCAATTTCAGCGAAAAATGCGATTAAAATTTCTCAATTTCGAATAGCCCGCCAATACCCCCTCTTTTACCCCCACCACAATTTCTACCTCCCCTGCCCTTTTAGTTCGCTTCACTACAACATCAACCGCTAGTGTCGCGTTCATTTGCGCATTCACAAAAATCTGCTAGAGTTGCCGATCTATATACTTTTATTTATCTATGGTTTGAAGCAACGAATGTCCTTCCATATTCGGAAACCACCTGAAACACATCCTTCGAAACATGGATCAAGCCACCTAAATTTTTTATATGAACAAGATATATTCATCAGGCATTGAATAATGATTTACATTTGTATTCTCCACCAAACGTAACTTGCATTTCAAGCAATCCACTTTTTGCATTTTTTTCCGTACAATAAAGCCTGATATATAAAACAAAATATTCTCCTTTAATATAACACTTGTACTACATGGAGGTACAAGATGCTCATCTTCATTGTCACGATCAGGGAGTTTCTCTTCAGAAACATCTTTCAGCTCAATATTAAATTTATTTCTTTTTCTTCATTTTGAATCAGCAATACTTTGCGCTGGTTCATTATCCACTTAAAGGCTATTTCCAACAGCAGATGCCTTTATCTCATACTGCAACAAAATTGGTTGCAAAGCCCATATGAACTGTTGAACACTCAGATTGTTGTTGAACACATGGCGAGCCCAAACTTTTGGGAAAAACACTACTGTGGTTCTAGTTAAGGTTCTGAATCAAATCCTTTGAGACTTCACTGAATTTATCTACTAGTAAGAGCTCCAGGTTAGGGTCCGATAACCCTTTTTTTCAAGTGATGCAATTAGAGATCCCAGTTTTTTTATCGTTTTTTCCCTTCTCAATATTCTTTGTCTATGGCTTTTCTTCGAAGGTTTGCCGTTCTCAGCCATCACAATACTGTGATTGAGAATCTGCAGAAAGTCTCTTTTTTTTGTAGGAATCTAATAATCCTCTGAAAAGGCTGGGAGAACTGACGGTACAGCAGTCATTCTCAATAGCAATCTTGAAGTTCCAGACCTAATCTGGTAGCCCCGAACCTGAGCACAACAAATCCTGTTATGAGTTTTTGGTTCCCACTTTTGTAACAATTTCTGATTCTTATGGTGAAAACTGAAGATAAATAAGTGAAATTTCAATACAATACAAAATAATGTACCTTTTGACATTAAACCTACCGAAAGAAGTGAATGTTATATCCTTTTCTGTATTCGTTTGAGCAGTCAGATACAGAACAGCGCACCATCTTTAGAATACTGTAATAAAAAAAATACTACACAAACACTACACGAAAACACCACCGCAATTACAGTTTAACTGAATCAATTCGTTCGAAGACATATCAACAACAACAAACGCCCGCCATTTTGTCAGTTCAATTAAATGCCCCATTTTTCGACTTCGAGTTAGATATCTATATTTTCTATGGCTGATGATGACAAAACATTATCTTTGTATTCCATTCGGAACTTGAGTCTTTAAGAGTAATGTTCCATATAAATAATTAATAAAATGTGTAAAGGTCAATCAAACTCCAATAAGTCATGGACCCACCATGCTTCCTCTGGGCCGAAACAAAGGAAAAATTTTGTTATGATACTACACGAAATTATTTATTGAGGTGAGCTGAATTTCATTTCATCTCGAACTTATGTAGGATTTAGATGATTCATGCTTTTTTCTTCATTCATTAAGAAAATTAATAAACCTGCAGCTGAATGACATTGTATTTTTTTATATACATCTGAGTAATTTAGATTCTTTGTGTACAAAGGTGAATGGACATGTGTTTTCCTTTCAATGCTGGTTAATAATATTCTGTTATTCAAAAAATGAATAAACTTGGACTCAGTTAATTGAGACTCTATATTTTTATATACATCTTCTGAGTAATTTAGATTCTTTGTGAACGAGGGTGAATAGAAATAAGTTTTCACTTCAATGATGGTTAGTAACCGATATTCTGTTATTTGGAAAATGAATAAACTCAGATCCCCAGCTAACAGAGAAAGTTTTCATAATATCAGAATAGGTTAACTGTCCATAATTTCCGTAGAGTTCGTTATTGACTCAAATCATCCAATAGTTCAGGAGTTATATGCATCTGCAATTGTGTTTCCTTTATAACTCCTTGAATATCCATCGGATAAGGTTGTAACTTGGAAGATATTGGAATTAGGTTGAAAATAATAGGCTCAGAAAGTTTCGTAAAAATTGAGACACTAGAAAAGTTTTGCAAAATTTTCAAAAAAATATATATTTTAAAACATTATGCCTAATAAGTTTTCGGATGTATGTATACCAAAATTTGTGCATGTATGGACGTTACTGATGTCTCATGTATTCTTAAATTTCATTATCGTAGCTTCGTTCCACCTGAAGATATAATTAATAATTTTCTCATTCACTTAAGAGAAAAGAGGAATGCCAAAAAGTCCGTTAGAAATTTATATGCTTGATGCTTTCACAGATACGTATCCAATTGATATTGCTCAGTTTCATTAATGCAGTTTTAGTTGAAGGAAAGTTAATCGAAATGGTTCATTATGGTATAACAATATACGTTGTCAAAATTTGAAGAAGCCCTGACGTGGGTTTTTAGGTGAAAAGAATTTAAGTTTCAAACATAACTTGAGGAAAACTCTGAGTAATTATTTTCAATTTGAGATAGAGATTTGAACCGTTTATCCTGGCGGTTGTATTTGTATTTAATTGTTCCAGAGTACGGGAAAAGATTCTAGAACAAGCTCGCAAAAGCTCCTCATCTCAGTGCTTTTCTGATTTTTCGAATTATTTTGATACTAAAGGAAATTATCTGTTAAGGTGAGCTGAATTTCATTTCAACTTGAACTTATAGAGTAATTAGATGATTCATGCTTTTATTTTCATGTAGTAGGAAAATGAATAAACTCACAGCTGAATGATATTGTATATTTTTACTAACTGACCAGTCAAACGTTGTTTTGCCATGTATGTTATTTCTAGGAAACATTTTTATAGGCAAATAAAAATAATTACCTACCATAAAGTATATTTGTAAAAATTTATGAGATTCGTTTGGCATTGGCAGCAATGAACCCACTTTGTGATAAACTTGGCCTTTGATTTCAAACGTAGAATTAAATTGTTGACCGTTTGCTGCAACATTGCTGACTATTTCTGTTGCTCCAAACGATATCATTTGGAAACATGAATTGAATGTGCGAATTGACTTCAGGAACAGGCTACAATCTGGATGAGTACCAATAAGTAAACCGTGCAATGGCTCAGGTGGTGTTTCAATTTCGGTTAGTTGTACTTTTCCTGATGAGCAACACATCCCAAGTGGCTCATTTTCAAATTTAAGTGCATGACAATGCGGGCATTCCTTCTCCAAAGTACCAATAACCACTTTGGAATGAGCATAATATTCAACATCAGGCTCGTAGTGGAATGCAAGTCAAAGAAATTAATTTGACGTAAATGCTCGATGAACTTGTTGGCGTTGTTGATCAATTCCTCTATGTCTGTCGACTATGAGTCTGCTAGTTTGTCTTCGTTCTAGTTGTCTTTGTTGATTTTGTTCATCTCGTGCCTCTATTGTGATCGTTGTCCACGTAACTGCGACATTCTCGCACGCAAATTTGCATTGTCTTCTTGAATTTGTTCGCTTGATCTTCGTGCTCTTAAATCTCGCACGGCTATGGAACTGCTCGTTCGACGACTCAAATTGGACCCTTTGCGCTTTTTTGGCATTGCTGACTGTACAGATAAAAAAATTTGTTTATATTTGATAAGCTTTATCAACTGTTAATAAATGATTTTATTAACATGACATTCAACGACATGACATACATTGTGATGGCCGACAACTGTGTAGGGAGTAGGAAAGAAAGGAGACCGGCTTCGTTCTCATCCCTACTCCGTGCTGTTTACTGGGTCAGAAATGACTCCTGTAGACATCTGGCTGGGATAACTAATTAAATGACGATTGATCAGTTTTCGACCGGTGAGGAAAAATGATTTAATTACTAAAATGGCTATTAAAAAATAAGGGTTGATCGTAGAAGGGTGAAAATTGAGGATTGTATGTATTTTTGTATGTTATATCATGAAAAAATTGAAATTAAAAATTTTGTCAGAAAAATAAAAAAAATAGGGGTAGCCTACCCCTAACATTTAGGAGGATGAAAAATAGATGTTGGCCGATTTTCATAGATACCGGATAAGCACAAAAAATTTCATCAAAATCGGTCAAGCCGTTTCGGAGCAGTTCGATTACGCACCCCGTCACAGAAGAATTTTATACATCCGATTAATTTAGATTCTCTGTGTACAAAGTTGAATGGAAATGTGATTTCCCTTCACTGCTAGCTAGTAACACATATTCTGTTATTTAGAAAATGAATAAACTTAGACTCTTATCTAACTGAGATTGGAGATTTTTATATAAAAGGTCACCCAAAAAACGCGTATACATGTTTCTTTGACATAAAACACAAACTATTTGCAATTTTTTCAAGTTGTTTTTTTATTAAAAGTATGATCCATTACAATTATAAGTGGAATAGAATATCATTAAAATGTCCACCAGTAATGCGTCTGCAGCCATCAATCCGAATATCGAAATTTTCAATGACTTTCAGACATGTTGCTGGTTTATTTCACGAATGGCAACTTGAATGTTGTTCTTTAGATTATTAATTGTTTTTGGCTTGTAAGCATATACTTGACTTTTCAAAAAACCCATCCATACATTGTGAAATGAGTTTCGTGACTAAACAAACTTTTGCTTGAAAACAATGGGATCTGTCGTTCGTTGTTCAATAATCCAACTAGCGAAATTATTAAATGCAAATCTTTATGCAAAATCCCCCATAAGGAGCCATAAGATATGCCAAATTCTTGCGAACGACGCGAAATTGATGTCGGTTCATTTTCAACACTTTCACTAACAGCAGCAACATTTTCATTTGTGCGTACAGATTTTGGTCTTCCACGTTTTGGTTTATCAGTAACACAACCAGTTTCTTCGTATTTTTTCACGAATCTTTGAATTGAATATTGATTTGGCCCATTATTTACACCAAAACAATCAAGAATTTTGCTATGGGTATTTTTCAAATAACGCCCATTTACATTATAAATTTGAATGATGAAAACGCGTTTTTGCAATGTGTACCAGTCCATGGTTAAAACTGTACTACCTTCTAATAAAACCAAATGGCTTATGCAATTTGAAAAGATGTCACGTGTAAAAATTATATAGTGCTGACATCTAGGCGTAACATTTGGATGACCCGTTACATCTTCTGAATTATTTATATTGCTTGTGAACAGAAGTGAATGAAAATGATATTTTCCCTTCACTGCCGATTACTAACAGAAAATCTTGTTATTAAGAAAAATAATCAGCGCACTAAGTTGAAGAGAGGATTATTTTGCTTCCTCTGAGAAATTCGCTTGAGGGTATACAGGGTTGAATGGAAAGATTTTTCATTCGTTGCTGGTTACTAATAGCAATTCTGTTATTATGTTATTGAGAACCTTTATCATTTTAGACTGAGTTTGAAGTATACAGTATACATCTTCTCAGCAAATTAGATCTTTTGAGTCAAAGGGAGAATGAAAATGTTTTTCTCACCATTCATTGTCAGTTGATAACTGAAACTGTTTCATTAATTAAACGAATAAACCCATTTCATTCTAATAGTTTATGTTTCATAGATGCTATGTTGAATGAAATTTTTCACTTTCATCTCCTGAGATATATAGATGTCATGATTTTGAAAATTCCACATTCCATAGTCATTGTCTAGTGTTTTGATTATGAACTTGGAGGGTTCATATAGATCACTGTACAAATTTAGATGTTATGAATGTGGAAGTTTTATATACATCTCTTGAGATGTGTAGATGATGTGAATTTGGAAGATTCACTTTTCACACAGATCACTTAAAGAAGTAATGCTTGATAAATTTGCATAATTGTTGTCTTCACTGAATTAGATATAATTGGTTGATTTCAGTGATTAATGAACATTTTAGGTCCTCTTCCATACAATGCTTGCTGTGCTGAATTGATTTTTGTAAGCTAGGGATATCTTAGTATTCTAGTACGCATCGCGTATATGTACTAATGGCCATACCTATATGAACAGGTACTCATAAGGTAACGTGTTATACCATATGTTGAAGAAAGGTGGTACAGATATGTGGTGGTGCTGCTTGAAAACTTTATGTCTCCTGCTCCGAAGTGTACCAAACTGCTGTGCGTCTATAACAATTCAGAAGCTCCAAACAAAATTATATAAATTATATTAAATATTATAAACCTGGTAGATGATATATGGCATACAAAGACTGAATGTAATGCATAATTATTTTAAAATACATGATATAGATATGTTTATTTGATAAAACCTGAAATGGTTCATCAGCATGTACCTTTACGATTATTCTGGACTTGCTTAAGCCTACTCATTAAAAGCCAAAGCATTAGATAAGTTTCTAAATACCAACAAGAATGTAGTTGAGAAAAATTGAGATAGTGTGTTGTATCATGTCAAGTTGAGGTACAGAATTTTCTGAAAGTTAGAGTTTTATTTCATTTGGATACCATTAAATTGCTGCAACCAACATTAAATAATCTTGCATTGCATGTTACTGCAATGCGAATGTCGCCCAAACGATCTGAGAACATTCCACAACAGTCACAATGCCACAATGTCACAATGAGTATAGAAGTTGAAGATGAAGGACCAACCTCTTATGTACTTTTAACAGTTAATAAGAGCTGCTTTCCAGTCACCAAATAAGCCCTTTCCAGTAAACTCGTTTTTCTTCATAAGGAGGACAAGAAGCACCTGAATTTCGAGCTCCGGGGTCACACGCACCTGACTGGAAAGCGACTGATGACAAAACAACATCTTTGTACTCCTTCTTAACTAGAGTCTTTACTAGTAAGGTTGTTGTTTATTAAACATTTAGTGTGTCAGTGTGTATTGTAAAGGTTTTAATATTAAAAGATTGAAACATTTTGTGTTTTAATATCCCTCTGACCAATTTGAATAACAAAACAATTCCACAAAACTCCAATACCCTTAATAGTATTGATCGAACAATCTACAACTGATTTTGCAGTTTTTCTCCATTTAAAAGGAAAATAGGAGTTTTTTACGTAAATATTATCAGAACAAAATTGTAAAAATTCATCTCCACAGAAAAAGATGGAAAGTTGTAGGCTAACTTTTTTCCAATTTTCTAGTTTATTCGGAGACCAGCTTGATTTTTACCAGCTTCGTTCAAGCCTTGTACAATTTTTTACCATCATTTTGTTTAAAGAGAAAGGAAGTGCTAAACTGGCTTTGAATTCACATGAAAATCTTTACGACACAAATGAAGCCAAATCTTTACGCTCATTTGCGATTAGAACAAACAAAAGTGCTAGACTACTTAATTTTTGACGCTCTTGTTCACACGAACAGAGTGCCTATCATTTTGCCCGAATGTCTGTAATTTTGGAATATCGAGCCGGAAACAGTCTCAATCGATTGGGTTTGACTCCCCGATGAAGAATCCGTGGCGAAATTTGAGTCTGTCCGGCCGGCCGTATCCTCTCTAGCATCCAAAAGAGATGAGCTAGAGTTTTCATATTTTCAGAATATGTTAATTGTCCAAATATCTCGGTCAAGTTCGTCATTGGTCCAAATCCGTCGGATGGTTCAGTCGTTATGAGCATGTGAAATTTTGTTTCCTCAATAACTACTAGAATATCCATCCGATCAAGTTGATACTTGAAATATTGTTGAGGGAGGCTGCAACAAAACAGCTCGCAAAATTTCGCAGAAATCGTCACGCTTGAAAATTTTCAAAAAATTCCAAAAAAAAAAATCTCATATATTATTTTTCGGATTTCAATAAAAATTCGTGAATATATTGAGGTGATCGATATCTTACTTATCCTCAAATTTCATTGCCGTAGCTCTTTTCCATCTAAAGATATGATCATTTTTTTCATTTACTCAAGAGAAAAGAGAAATGACATACGTCTCGATGATTTTCTTTGAACGATGGCCATCACAAATCGATATTCGATTGACAAATGCCGGGCTCATTAATCAGTGTCAGTTGGCGTAATATTAATCAAAATTTTTCATAACGGGAAATCATAGAGATAGAATTCAATCTCGATGGCTGAAACAATATACGTTGTCAAAATTCAGAAAAGCACTGACGTAAGTTTTTAGGAAAAGGGAATTATAGCTTCGAACAAAACTTGGGGAAAATTATGAAAAGTTGTTTTTAATTTGAGATATAGGTTTGTTCATTCATTAGGCGTTTATATTTGCATCACATTGTCCCATAGTACGGGAAAAGACTATTGTTCACCTGATCACAGTTCTTACAGATTTGTTATGGTTTGAATATTTACTCGCAAGTAGCTCAACAAGAGCGCCAAAGCAATCTGACCTCACGTAGGTGCTTTCTAAATTTTTTATTTTTCGTTTTTCCCGTAAATCAAAATAAATTAACTCAAAAAGTATAACAGCACAACTTCATAGGTATTTTGCACATTTCATTCCAGTAGTTGAAACTCAATTTTGCGAAAAGTGCCAGGCTAGCTCAGTTAGTTCATTTTACAAACCATCTGAAAAACTACATGGAATAAAGAAAAAATTCGAAAACCACAAACCTAGCACAACCAAATGCTGGGTCAACTTCACACAAACTATGGATACTATCAATTTTTAAATCTTTGACCTATGACAAAAAGGCATGAAACAACTAGTTGGAATCAATGGAAGTGCCAAATAGTTATAAGAACCCTATCAGCCACCACATAACTCAAAACTAGAGATACGCCATTCACCACTATTCAATATCCCATGAGTTCAAGAACGAAAATATTTGAGTCTGTATCCAGCACCTGAAGATGATTTAAAAACCGAAAACTGATGTGTCTTAATATCAAGAAGTGAAAATTAGTCAAAATCCTTATTTGTTCACTACTTACAAAAATACATGTTATATTCAATAATACCATGGTTGCTGGAACATTGAATCAATTTGATATCTACAGCTAATAGCTCTTTTCTCATACTTATACAAATTGGACAGATTCGAGAACTGCCAAATTAAGTAACATAATAAAATACCAATAAAATTCGAAGGTAATAACACAAGATATATAAAACATGAGGAAACTCGGTTAGGGACATCAGTTTGTTGATTCTTCAATTGAAATAACAATGAATCAAATATATTTGAGGATAAAGGTAAGTTCCGTTTCTTGTTATCGAATAAAATTTTTGACAAGCTTATTCCCAGATCTATCGTTCTAATAATATGATTGTACTTTCCGAAAATCCAGCCAAAATGGTGTCTAACGATTGGATTTAACTCTCTGATAAAGAACCCGGGGTGAAAATTGAGTCTCTCCAGCCAATCAGCTCGGGGTCTTTTCAGGGTGAAGTCCAATTCGTGACGTCAACAATTTTTTTTTCAGATACCTCGCACCTGTGGATATCCGAAAATAACCGATATATGTGCTGCGATTTTCCTCAGTTTTTCAGTTTTTTTTAGTTCTGCTATAGAGGTTTCAAAAATTCATATCTTCATTTGTAGTTGGTATTATTCAGTTTTTGTTTTTTTTGGACATGATTGTCTATAGTCAAAATTCAAATTGGTGATCGAAAATTATATTATCCAAAAGATTAAATAGAAGAAAAATTTGTTTCCAAAACGTCGCCGAATTGAAGTAGTTTCAATTTTCTTTATTGATCCCGATACCACTATTCAATCTTTTGGATTATCTTTAGAGTTGCTTCAACAAGAAGGAATGACTGAACTCCCTGAATTTATTTGAAATTACTCAAAAAAAGCGACAAAGTTAGATTTTTTGTTTTTAGTAGGATTTATTCAAACATTCAACTCCAAACTAACAACAATTTATGAAAGCACTGCAGCTAATAGGGAAAACTGTGAACTCATATCAGTGCTCTTCTACAAACATTATTCCATCGTAAATGAGCCATTTCAATTAATTTTCCACCAACATAAACTGAAATAATAAGTTCGACCGATGTCAATCAAATACGTATCTGTGAAAAAATCGATCATTGAAATTTATGACGGACTTTTTAACCTTTCTCTTCAATTCTCTACAATTTCACCAGAAATTCATATTTCCAGACGAATATTTTGGGGCTTTTTCAATAAGATTGAAACCAGTGGCGGGTGCCAGGAGATCCAACATTTCCTGTGATTTCTTTTTCGACCGCTGCCCCAAAGTTTCAATTGGCCAAGAGTAGAAGATAATGTAATTGATTAAAATTAGCCTTAACTTCTGTGATTGCTTGCCCTGGAGTAAAAGTGAAATTACTGATTCTTCTAGTGGAAGAAAGTGAAAGAATAAAAAATTCGAGAATATGTAAGATACCAAAAACATCCTCGCATGCACAAGTTTTTGTTTAAATACATCGGTTATCTTTGTTAACGCTTTATAATATTCACAGTTATTTCGAATTATATTGTATTTTTTTTTACAAAATACAAATATTGCATCAACCTTTCAGATTATTAGCAAAAACGGTTGTATACTATATACAGTTAAACAGATTGTATTCTTAAATTATTGTATAACATTTGATGATTGATCTAAACTCAAAATATCCGACAATGATACACTTGATAAAAGAAGTCTTTGGTTCGCGTATTTTGGGCACTCTGTTATCATATGTTTGATGGTAATGACAGTGCGGCATAGTTCACATATTGGGAGTGGTTCACGCTTAAGAAGATATACATGTGTTAGGTTTGTATGGCCGAGACGAAGACGAGTCCCTTTAATTTGGTACTGGCGATTTAATGGGTAACATTGCCACTTCTGGTAGGTTGGTTTATATCGGGGAGTTTTGAATCACATTGAGTCCACTCGGATTGGCACAAGGTTGTTATTGTTCGCTTGATATAGCTCTGACTAGCTTCTTTAAAACTAAATTTGAGTTATTGTAGGTTGCTTTGCGTAAGCAACTGTGCTTTTTCATTACCCGAGATGCCGATATGAGATGGAAGCTAAAAAAGGATCACTTCTATACCATTTTGATAGAGTTGTTTTCTTATGTCTTGGGCTGTCTGGTGCCTGCAATATAACTGCTTCAGTAAAAAAATTGAGATCAGTGAATCGGTGAAAATTATGAATTTTTCTTTGTTTGGCTGAGGCGTTCGGTGTATTTTATTGCTTTATATATAGAATACAACTCGTCAGATAAAATGATGGTATTTTCTCGTAATCTGAATGTAAACTCATGTTCTGGCGTTAGCACTGCAGCTCCCGCCCCGGTTGATGTTTTCGAGGCGTCTGTGTAAATGTGATGGTAGTCTTGGTAGTTTTCAAGTAATATATTGTGATAATAATTTATTTCTGCTTTTCTCAGTTTGGGTGTGACATCGTTCTCGTCGAAATTGCCTGTGCCTCTCCCATTCTTCACTATTTTTTGTGAAAACAGCTTTTTTGTATTGATCGTCTCTCTTTTTCATCATTTGTTTTATTTCATTATTCAACCAAGGAATTGTAGGCTTGAAGTTTTCTGTAATTTCAACATTCTGTCACATTCTGTTAAATATTATCTCAATTGGTTCGCAAAATTCTGTGTTACCACATTTACAACATTTACTACATTAACTACTGTTACCCCAACAACTCTCCCTAAGCTGACTTGAATTCATCTGAACTATAATTTTTATATGAACGTATAATATACTTGGATTTCGCAGTTTTCTGATTAAATATACCTTTGTTCATGGTTATAATAGAATGATCCAAAATTTTTGGGGTTGAATGCACAATATGATCGATATTTTCAAAATTTCTAACAATATAGTCAATTACAGTAGCACTATCTTTAGTAATTTTAGTGAAGCCTTTCACTATTTGTATGAAACCAGTGTATTGGATAATACTCTTCTATTTATCAGGGTAAAAAGATGACTTTTATAATCTGAATTATAATCTCCAACACGAATTATATTACCATTATATGATGAGCACTCCTCCAAAAATTCCTCAAGAAAATTGAAAAATAATGGTACCTGAATAGATGGAGGATGATACAAATTAGTTAGCAAGAGTTTTATATTGTTTACCTTCAACTCGACAGCAATAACCCACATGTAATTGTCCTTATTAACATTGAATTTTATACCATAAGATAAACCGTACCTCAGTAATATTGATACATCTCCAGTTCTTCTATTGCCATACCTGCAGTTAACAAAATTATACCCATCAATTTTTATTTTCTCTTTCACGTCTTCGGTAATGCGTTTTACTGTTTCAACTAATGTCCGGTCTCCACTGCTGGATTAAGTTCGTTTTTTCATTTTTATCGTTTATAAATCCTAAAAAGGCGTCTAAAAGGAGCGGGGAGGGGTTCGTGGTGTTCGCCATTTTGTGGAGTTTTAGTCACGATGAAACAGTACTCGGGAATTCATAGCGAATTTTACGTATGAGCGTATTATTGTAGTGGTGACTCAATAGTGACTGCTCAACGTCTCTATCGTGCTGAATATCGTACACGCCACGCGCCAAGTGACGATAGCATGAGGAAATGGATTAAGATGTTCAAGAATACAGGTGCGACAGCTACAATTCAAAACTCTGATCGTCCTCGTTCAATTCGAGATGAAGGAACAATTGAAGAAGTTGAGGCATCGGTTCGTGAAAATCCGTCATTATCCATTTGGAAGCATTGCCAAGCGATAAACATCAAAATATCGTCTTTACTTTCGGTTTTGAAGAAAGACTTTCATCTAAAAGCCTATAAAATTCAATTGGTTCAAGAATTGAAGGATGCGGACTATGTTAATCGACTGAATTTTGCGAACGAAATGCTGCAGCGATTTAACAACTTTAACAACATACTGTTTAGTGACGAACCAAATTTCCACCTGAATAGTTATGTTAATAAGCAGAATTGTCGGTACTGGCAGTGGAGAATCCTAGACGAAAGCATAAACGACCCCTGCATAACCAAATGGTTGAGGTTAGGGCCGCTATGTCTGCTAAAGGCATAATTGGTCATTATTTTCATGAAGATCAACGAGGCCGGACAATCAATGTGAATAGTGACCATTATTGCGAAATGTTGCGAAATTTATTGGTCCCAGAGTTGCAGGCTTCAACTCAAGAACGTGGTTACAGCAAGATGGGGCCACTTGCCATACCTCAAATGATTCAATGGAAGTTATTAACGAATTATTCCTTAATGAAGTAATTTCGCGAAGGCGTAACATCAACTGGTCCCTCAGAACCCCCAACCTTAGCCCGCTTAACTATTTTGCATGGTGATACCTTAAAAGTAAGGTTTATCAAAATAATCTGACGCATCTAACCCAGTTGAAGCAGAACATCAGGTCAAAAATTGCAGCAATATCAATAGCAATATGTCAACGTGTTAGCAGCAACCCAACGTTCATCATTTGGATAACATCATCCTCTCCAAATAATTCTCCAATGTTAATACTAAACAATAAACTTTTTTATTGCTCACATTTTTTTTTATTGAACTTACAAATACGCGATACCCTTTCTGGACGCCTTGTACAATTGTCAAATAACATGGGCAGCTGATATCAAAAGCTGCATGATCTCCATTTAAATTTACTTCCAATTGTTCCACCTTCTTCATGCAATTTATGCATTTTTTCACGTTTCTCTCACAATCCTTTGTAATGTATTCATTTCTATTTTTAAAATCTTTCTGGAAATGATTATATACTCCACAATCAAAACAGCGAAGAACATTATGAAATTCGTTTACATAACACTTTCTCCATCTTAAATTCAATTTTTCTATTCCCTTGAAAAAAGAATAGATTACTGGATCTATCTCTATTACAACATTTCCTGAATTTTTTTTTGATTCGATTTCATATTTTCTTATGGTTTTGATCCTCTTCATAAAATCTCTATCACGTAATGTCAAATCATTCTGAAAATTGATGCACTTTAATAGGTCGTTATTGTCATACTCAATTTACTTTTGATACCCTTTATAATGAACTTGGGTGATTTCAGAACTGCTTCCTCCATTTTATATTTGTTTCCTAATTCTTTTTTTTGTTTTCTATATATAATATCTTTAGATATGTTATTTTTACAATTTATTAATACACCTCGTTTCCTGATATTTTTCATTCCATCAATGCCAACTTTCTACTTTCCCTGATCAATTGTTTTAGCAATTGCGGTCTTCGTTGCACTGCTATGTTGTTCTTTTAATTGTCTTAATGTTTCAGAATAAGTTGTTCTTTAGCTGATAATAACTCTCTGAGTATAGTGATGGTTTCGTTACCTTCTCATTTACTGCAGTAGATTTTCAGTTTTCTGCTCTCTCTTTTCATTCCAAGAACTTTAATTTCACCTGCGGTAAGACCAGCCACAAGACAGCAACACATCTGTTTTTCACAACCGTCACATTCCAACTGTGTCTCTCTAGAGAACTAAATCCATAAATTCCGCAATCCATGACAACCTTTAGCCAGTAAAATATCACAATTAAAACCAAAATAACTCATCAATAAATGTCCTTTTCATAACCGGAGCACGATTTCACGAGGAAAATTTTGGTACAAGTATCTTAATTTACCGTATAGTAAGTACTTCCACAGTGAATAATAGTCAAAAACTCAGGAGCATAACAACAACATACATGTTGGATTATCATAATATGAAAACTATAGCTCACCTCTTTCGGAAAATAGAGAGTACACGTCCGGCCGGGTGGACATATTCAAGTTTGACCCATAAGGAAGTCAAACCCAATCGATTGAGACCATTTTCGGCTAGATATTCGAAAATTACCGACATTAGGGCAAAACGATAGCACTCTGTTCTACTAGAACAAGAAATGTAGAAAACTACTGATGTGACGTCAGCAGCTATATCGGGATATCTGGTAAACCTACTAATCTACTTTTTTTCTGGGATAATTGTTTATGTTTCATATAATGATCCCAAAGTAGTTGCTGAGATATTTGTGGATTATTTCACCACGATCGCGGAGACTTCTGTTAATAGTTATTTCAAAGGTTCATTTCACCCCATCTGTACAACTGCAACTATGCTTAATTCAAATTTCTTTTTCTATCCGGTACTTGACCACGAGGTGGTTGATACTGTTAAATCACTGAAAAAAACCAAAAGTTCTGGAGTCGATTTCGTTTCTGCCCGAATTTTGAATCTGATAATCGGTTGGCTAAGTCCTCATTTCGCAAATCTCGTAAATTTGTCAGTTACCACCGGAGTATTTTCTCACCTCCTGAAAAATGCCTGCATTATTCCAGTCTTCAAAAAAGATGACATGACTGAGGTTTCGAACTACAGACCAATTGCCATCCTGAGTACCTTCTCCAAAGTATTTGAGAAGATTGTATGTAACAGAATGATGGGTTATCTCGACAGGTTTCAAATTATTGATAGTGCTCAGCATGGATTCAGAGCGGGCCACTCCACTCAAACTGGGAACAGAGGGTTGTCGTTCTGCCCAAATGTCAGTAATTTTCTAATATCGCGCCGAAAATGGCCTCAATCGATTGGGTTCGAATTCCTGATCCAGAATCCGTGATCAAATTTGAGTATGATCAACCCTCCGGCCGTATACTCTCTATCCTCCGAAGGAAGGGACCTAGAGTTTTCATATTTCCAGAATTGGTTGATTATCCAAATATCTCGTTCAAGTTCGTTATTGGGTCAAATTCATCGAATAGTTCAGCAGTTATTAGCATATGAAATTTAGGTTATCTCAATAATTCCTAAATAATAATAATAATTTATTGATCCTCTAAGACATAAATACATGTATAGGATAGGTCAAAATGAAAAAATACAACAGAAAATAAAAAATTATTCGACTTGAAAAGATATCATTGTCGATAAAAATCAGCAAACACTATAATAACATTCTCTACTAACTTAGCTTTAATTATCTTTTAAGAATTCTTTGAGCTCCAGAGATTTAATATGTTTGGGTAGATGATTAAATAGTTTGATACACTGATAATTTGGTGAATATTCGAATTTAGTTGTAGTATGTTTAGGGATAAAGAGTAAGTCGTCACGTCTGGTATTGTAACTATGAAAGCTAGAGAGTCTTGTGAAGTTTCCTCATTTTCTTTGAAATACATCAGGCACCTAAAGATGTATATACACGTCACTGTTAGAATATCTCTTTTTATGAAAGTTGGTCGACAAGAGGGACCTTGAGGGATATTGAAGATCATTCGCAAAATTCTCTTCTGTATTATAAATACTCTGCTAATATCTCAATAATTCCTAGAATATTCATCGGACCAACTTCAAACTCAGAAAATGTTTGAATAACGTTGAATGAAAGGAGTGTGCTTAATTTCGAGCAAATCGTCACGATAGAAAACTTAACTTAAAATTTCCAATTTTTTTTTAATGCTCAATATCTCGTTAGATATTTGTCAAAGTTCGATAAAAATTTGGGCATTTATAATGGGATAGATATTTAAAACTCTTAAGAATAAGCGCGCAAAAGTTCTTGACCTAATTTTTATAATAACCGCTCAAATATTTAATGAAATTCTTTCATCCTCATTGAAGTCTATTAGCAAAATTCTCTATGAGATTCAAAAAACATAATTTTTTGCAGGTATTCTCTGTGCTGGTCATCCTGGCTCTGCTATTACATTCAAATGTGGCTCAAAGATTTTCAGCTGGTATAACACCGATTGGTATAGGAATAGGAGTGGATTCTTATGATTACTATGGCCCACGCTATCAATATAACCCATATTCTCCCTATTCTCCCTACAATCGACCTTACCCCATTCAAACTGGTTACTACCAATTTGGCTTTTTCTGAATAGACAATTGTATTCACCTCATAATGAATATTAAAATTGTATTGTTGACAAATAAATACTAAATAGTCAGTTTAAAAAAAAATGAATACTTTATTCATTCCTCATTTTGAGAAATTTAAATAATTTGGTGTGAATTAATTATAAAAATTATTCAGTGACGTAGGAATGAAAGAACTCTACGCCTTGAAACTGATTTTTTTCTGGTTTTTATTTGGGGTTGACTTTTCTCTTATACGTTATTCATTCAATTCATTTCCTTCTAGTAACAAGAATTACTTTCTCAGCAATGAAAAATCATTTACTCCACCACTGGCGTAGTATTCCGCTCTTTCCCTCCAACGAAATACCAACCACAGAACACTAATATAATTCATCACCTAACGAAGTTCATTTACAAAGTCAGAAATCATCTTATTTTTCTATTGGAATGTTATCTGAGATAATCATAGGCATATTAACATATTTATGATTATCATCGATGCTTTTTGTGAAGTAGAGCACAATGACAAAATAATAGGAGTCGTAGTTAAAAGAGCAATAGTTCAAAACATTTCAAGGTCACTCATAGAACGTCTAATTGCAAAATGTATACAATACATATGTCAAAAATTTGAAAATCTCATACTCAATATAAATTCTAAATGCTCATTTTAAATATTTTGGCAACGATCAAAATATGGAACAAGTAAGACTTTTAGTACAACAACAAGGTCGCGAGGCAAGAAATTTGTTGGCATTTAATATTTCGGCAGGAAATGAAACTTTTTCAAGTGAGTAATACAAAGAAACAAAGCAGATGTGTTTTGAAATATAATATTTTTAGCCAAAATGGCCAATAAACCACCACTCACTTCTCCTAAAGCCTTTGAACAAGCTAGTATGCCGACTAGTCATTTTAACAGGGGACGGACACGTTTAAGATCAGCTTCAACTGGAAGAGATAAACAATCTGATATCAGGGCCAGATATTGGTCCCTGTTATTTGGTAATCTTCAAAGATCCGTGAGTGGAATTTCAAGCTATTTTCATTAATTCAATTTCAAAGATTTGAAATGAATGCAGAGTGTACTATGTATTGAAATCTATGAATCTTCAATGTTGATGCTAATTCTAACTTGAGCAATGTGAATCTATTTATATTCATTCATATATTCATTACTTTGAGTATAGTTATGTTCCATTATTATTGAAGATAATGTATAGCTGCTTTAAGTGGAATTTTGCAGGCAAAAAGTAAAAGGAACAATCCCCATTTACCCTATTTCACCCACTGAAGTAATCTTCCGATTTCTCTTTTGCTAAAATAAAAGAAAATCTTTCATATTTTTTAATTTTTATATTATATTGAACATGAATCTCCACGGACAACTTCTTCCATATTTAATGTATAGTGCAAGAATTTGGAGATATAATTTTCAGAAATGATTTTTTTAAAACTTCCAATTTTTTTTCTCAAAATGATAATTATTCTATATTTCTTCTTTTATTTTGGGGAACATTTTATTTTTTGAACTTCAGAAGAACCACTTGCAATTTTTTAAAAAATAATTTCAAAGAGAAGATGATGAAGTTTAACCCATTATCCTTCTTTAAAAGCAAATTAAAATCGTCTTTATTGCTTTGAAGCTAGAATTTTAGAAATTCTAGAATTGATCAGGAATTTTGATGCTGAGGCACAATGAAATCGGAAAATTGTATCCAATGCTAGTTCACATAAATAAAATATATGTGGATATGAGAGTGGCTGACAGATTTGATTTGTGATGTGAGCCAGGAGTTAATTTTAGGACCAACATTCATATAAACTCAATATTTAAATTATATCTCTCAATAAGAAACATTCCTGTTTTCCTGGAGCAGTCATAAGCTTAGCTAAGAAGACAGCAGGAAGAATATATACCAGGATGGTCCAAGTCCAGCGAGGTACTATCGCAAAACATTCACAGAGCAGCTGCTTCTTAGCTTAAATGCAGTGAGATAGCAGAAATAGGTGGATACTGCTCTAAACTTCCAAACATCTAGTCGGAAAGCATGGTCTTTACTGAGGAGGTGCTAATCTCTTTGATTCAAAAAGCTCTTATAAACACTAACTACATTACCTCTACTATTGTTCGGACATAAAGAACACCTTGAAACAAAGCTTACACAAGAAGGTTGAAGAAACATCTAAGTAGTTTGGAAGCTGAACTAACAGGAACTGAACTCTCGCCCATTCACAGATGAAAAATTCTCAAATGCTATCTAAGATATTACTCCTGAAAAAGCCCCTGGCTTTGATAGAAGACCTTCAGAATTTCTTCTGCATTGCGGAAGATAGGCAAAAATTGGGTTAGCACACTTCTTCACGAACATCACGAAAACAGGTGGAATTTGCCAAGAATTCAAACATTGAAAAGTGATACCTATCCAAAAACCTGGTAAACCCACAGACCAACTTGAATGTTTTCGACGAATTGCTGGAGAGAATAACCTACAATAGAATAAGCCTAACTATTTTTGAAGGAATCCCAATAAATCAAGCAGGTTTCAGGCCTGACCCGAGCTGCACTCACCAAGTATAAAACTTGATTTTCAAAAGAAAGTGAAGAACTAGTAAAATTTACTGCAAATTTACATCACAGTTGATGGATAAAATGGTGAAAGATAAAATATTTCAGATTATAATGTGAACAGCCATTAGCACTCCCAGAAAATGAAACAATAGCCTACTGTAAGGATCAGTTATGGTGCCATTGTTGTTTAGCTTCTATATTGCGGGTATACCCAAGAAAAAATCAACAGAGTTTGGCTTTGCTGCAAACTGGGCACTCACCATCCAAATAAAATCAATGAAAGAAGTCCAAGAAATTCTTAGTGAGCACCTGGAAGCTATAGGAAATTTCTTTCCAAGGTGGAGGCTCTAATCTTACCAGAAACCTGTATTCACTTAAACAACCGTAACTCTGAAATCACGTTATGTTAAACAAGATAATGAGGTGTCATCCTTGATAGGACATTAAGTTTTAACGAGCTCATTTCTGAAACTGTCGAAAAGCTGAAGACCTTAAACAATATTATACAGAAACTCTGTGGCTCTACATGGGGATATCAGAACATCTGTTATGGGTCTATTAACTCTAGAGTCCGGTGTCCCAGTGTGTCTTAAGAGTGGTCACATGAAGAAGACGCTGCCATAGAAAAATAGAAACTTGACAAAATATTGACATGCCATGTATAACAGAAAGATTCCCTAGTTTTGACCTACCTGGCAAAACCTGGAACACACCAAATTATATTAGGACCAAACTCGGAAGATGTGCATGCTATCTTAACAAATGGGGAAAACTGCCATCCTCCTTGTGTGACTGCGGGGAAGTCCAGACAATCTATCATATAACAGAGGATTGTCCTCAACGATCATACACAGGTTACTTCAATGATTTTCTGACTGCAACGCCAGAAGCTATAGAATATATAGGATATCTTGATGTTTGTTTATGATTTTGATTAAACTTGTTATATATTTTTTCATATCATTTATATATGCTTTTGTTTCTAATGTGTCGAAATGCCATACTCTTGATAAATTAATTAAACTACATCTACAAGAAAGTATCCAATTTTATCCTGATGATACCTGTTTGTTGTATTTTGCAAAAACTAGCAATTTGTTAGTTTAAAAATTTAGAAAGCACTGACGTGAGGTCAGATTGCTTTGGCGCTCTTGTTGAGCTACTTGCGAATAAATATTTAAACCATAACAAATCTATAAGCACTCTGATCAGATGAACAATAGTCTTTTCTCGTACTATGGGACAATGTGATGCAAATATGAACGCCTAATGAATGAACAAACCTATATCTCAAATTAAAAATAACTACTCATAATTTTCCCCAAATTTAGTTCGAAGCTATAATTCCCTTGGCCTAAATACTTACATCAGTGCTTTTCTGAATTTTGACAACGTATATTATTTCAGCCACCGAGATTGAATTCAATCTCTATGATTTTCCGTTATGGAAATTTTGAATAATATTACGCCAACTGACACTGATTAATGAGCCCGGCATTTGTCAATCGAATATCGATCTGTGATGGCCATCGTTCAGAGAAAATCACCTAGACTTAATATTATTTCTCTTTTCTCTTGAGTAAATGAAAAAAATGATCATATCTTTAGATGGAAAAGAGCTACTACAATGAAATTTGAGGATGAATAAGATATCGATCACCTCAATATATTCACGAATTTTTATTGAAATCCGAAAAATATCTTACGAGATAGTGAGCATTGAAAAATTTTTTTTGGGAAATTTTTAAAAATTTTCTAGCGTGACGATTTCTACAAAATTTTGTGAGCCGTTTTGTTGCAGCCTCCCTCAACAATATTTCAAGTATCAACTTGATCGGATGGATATTCTAGTAGTTATTGAGGAAACAAAATTTCAGATGCTCATAACTACTGAACCATCCAACGGATTTGGCCCAATAACGAACTTGACCGAGATATTTGGACAATTAACCTATTCTGAAATTATGAAAACTCTAGCTCATCTCTTTAGGATGCTAGAGAGGATACGGCCGGCCGGCCGGACAGACTCAACTTTCCTCACGAATTCTTCATCAGGGAGTCGAACCCAATCGATTGAGAACATTTTCGGCTCGATATTCCAAAATTACAGACATTTGGGCAAAATGATAGGCACTCTGTTTGGATGAACAAGAGCGCCAAAAAGGGGGATAACATGAACACCATGAAAGAATGGCTAGACTTTCATCAAATTGCTTTTAACATTTCAAAATCAAAATCTAATTTCATTGCAATCTCTGATAACCTAATCTAGCATTAGATGTCTGTAGTGGTCAGAATGTGGAATCAAGAAGGGTTCAAATACCTTGGTCTCATAATATATGAGAAACTAACATGGGAAGAACATGTTAGATATATATTTGAAAAAATCCTTGGCAGGATGAGGTTTCTGATGACCTAGAAGGGGGACAGGTATACAACTCTTCTGTGCATTGACCTATCTCACCCTGATATGGAGCAATATTGTATGTGTCTGTATCCATTAGCTTCTGAACAAGGAAACCAACTCCAGTATACAAGTTAGTGTAGTCAACTCATTCACAACTATGCTTTATGAAATAACCACAACTTGAGACCTTTGGTCAGAACAACTCTGGGATGATGTAGTTTGTTGTCTTCCATAATTACTGCTTACAACTCGATCCTTATACATTGACTTATGCTACCTAACTATTCTATTATGAAAACTGTCAAAAAGTTATTTTTTTCCAGAGCTCGTCAGAAATTTCAATGCTCGTTTCTTTCACAGATACGTATTCGATTGAAATCGGTCGGACTGAATAATTCAGTTTCACTTGGGGAAAATTAATCGGAATGGTTCATTTACAGTGAAATAATATATGTTGTCATTTTATGATCATTTTTACTTCAAGATATTTGTGATGAGAACTTGAATATAAGGTATTTAAAAGGTGCTCACTTTTGTTTCGTTTTTAGAAGGGAATTTGAGCTTCGAACCAAATTTATGGAAAACTGAGTAGTTATTTTTAATTTGATGTATAGGTTTGTTCATTCATCGTGGCAGTTGTATTAGCATCACACTATTCCAGAATATGGAAAAAGACTCTGGAACAAACACGCAAAAGCTCTTGATCTCACGTCTGGGCTTTTCTAAATTTTTTATTCACCAATTGCTCAAGTGGACATTATAGCAATCCATCAAATTTCGGGTGCTTGTAAGTGCCAAACTTTGGTTGGTTTTTGTACAATATCAACTAACTTAATCGAGAAATATAAATAATTATTTCCTTTCTGCAAGAAAGAATTATCATCTTCTTCGAAAGTTGTAGCTTATCCGGCTGGCCAAATACCATTGATTATTTATCAGGTAGTCTTAACATTTCAAAATCACAAACATTTGGGCATGATGATATCTCGCTGTTACACTAACGAGTATGCAAAAACCATTTTTGCAGTAATTCATTTAACTATAAGGATGATTTATTTAAACTAAATAGATCAGCCTCCAATTATAACTGTATATCGTAAATGTCTATCTACTAAGATATTTCAAGTTAATCTCTGGTAACACTCAAATTTTTGCAAAGAATATTAATTATAATGTAACAGTTTTGATGTGATTTTTCTTATTCTTACAGATTGCTGAGATATACAACACAGTTGAGACTCATGAGAGTTTGACAGAATGCCAAGAAGTTTTATTAGTGTTAGAGAATTACCTAAGAGATTTCAATTCACTGGCAGAATGGTTTCGTTTGAAATGGAGCTACGAAAACACTCCTGTTCTTCAAAGACCTAACTCTGTTACTTGGGATATTTGTAAAACGAATTTAACAAAAAGTTCAACTAATCGTTCTGGAAAATCAAGCCCTAATCTTGGTTCTGGAAGGAACAGTCCGTCGGTAACTGGAAAAGTTAGTCCTCGGATACTTTCAAATAGAGTGAATTCGGCACCCACTAGTCCTCTGCCCATCGAACAACCCATTATTGAAGGAGAAGTTATTTCTGTGAAGAATACTGATACAATTAGGGCAATAGATGAAGATGCTTCTAGGCAAAATAAATCGGTGGAAACTGCAGAAATCAAACACGAAGACAAGAATTATCAAATTG
Organism: Micraspis discolor; assembly: GCA_030674115.1. Lineage (NCBI taxonomy): Eukaryota > Metazoa > Arthropoda > Insecta > Coleoptera > Coccinellidae > Micraspis > Micraspis discolor. Next base: position 12,099 of record JARTUT010001476.1, on the reverse strand, counting down.
ATAGTTCAACTTCACCAAATCAAGATATTTCGGTAGTTTTATCAATAAGCAAAGAGAAATCACGTGACATATCCGAACAAAATGAAGATTTGATTACGTTGAATGAAGTTACAGAGGAAGTAAATAAATTGATTTCCAATGTCCTAAATGAATCTAAAATGAATTTAGATTCTCCAAGCGAAGACCACCAAACATACGATATTTTCCGGAAAGTTGGTGTTGAAAGTGCTGAAAAAAGCACAAGCACCGACGATAATTATCCTAAACTCAATTTCAAACGACAAGTGGTGAAAGTCAGTCGAGAATGCCAAACTGATGATGACAAAAAAATAACACCAAAGAGCACAAAAACTGATAACATTGATAAAAAGGCTCCAGTAAGGAGTACTAGGTGTGACACAGTGAATGGTAGGAATAATAAACCGCTTAATACCAGATTGACGTATTCTACAGCTCTATCTAAAAGTACCGTTGTTAAAACAGTTTCTGTGCAAAAACCAGAAATAAAAACTAAATTGTCAGCATCCGTTCCTAAACCAAGTCTTCGATCTACAAGACCATCTACCAGCGGTATAAAACCCTCTACTTCCGCTCCACTGAAAACTAATTTTGTTAGAAGTAAAACTGTTGGTGATATAAAATCTAGTTCTTTCCAGAAATCCAAGGTTTTCACTAAAAATGAGCCGATAATTTCAAAATCTTCTAAACCCATTGCCATATTGAAACAAAATACAACTTCATCTATAGAACATACAGATAATTCTTCAACACTCACCGATTGTACAAGTTCTGTGGAAACTCTAGTGAATCAAGGTAAATCTGTGGAAAACATGAATAGTTCCTCAGAAACTCTTAACAATGATAATACCAGAAACGATAAATTATCCACTGACGGTTGGTTAACAGTAAAAAGTAGGTCAAGATTCAAGAATTCCAATAAAAAGGCAACCCATGATTGGGCGACAAGATTCAATCAGGTTAGTGCTACTGCTAGTTTGCCAGCATTGGCCCTATTTCCTGAACGCACAGAGGGATCAAAAGGTCAAAAATCCATTGACAAGGATGTGAAGAATGACTTGAACAGTTTGAAATCTTTGAAGCAAATTTCAGAAAAGAAGAAAGATTTGATCAGGTCTCATACGACTATGAGTAAAATGTCTACTAAGAATGTTACTGTTGATAATAAGAATGAGGCTAATTTACAGATTAAGAGCTCTATTCAGAATAGAAATATTACTGAAACAAATAAGAAAGGAAGTGATGCTGATTCAGAGACGGATGATGAGAAATATAAGGTAAGAAATCGTATTCTGAACATTATTAGTTTAATGATTGCCTTATTGATTATCTATGAAGTTTGGTCAGTTTAGTTTACATTTTTGAGTTTTTCTACATGTTTATACATATATCAAAGCTAATCAATATGGGTCCTAGTATTCATTTGTGGCTCTTGTCTACTTTAAAGAGTTGTGAAGATGGAGTATTCTCGTTCATAAGATAATTTGAAGCACTTTCAATTAACCACATGACTAATTAATTCAACTACATTGGACATAGCCTATTCTAAGAATTCACAATACCCCATCATATGCATGTTTCCTTAGATCCCAGTGGCCTTGTTTGAGCCAAGTAAAGATCGACTTTATTGTCTGCTCAGTTCATGTTTTTGTTTGGTTTAATAATTACCTATGAAGTTTGATCAGTTTAGTTTACATTTTTCAGATTTTCTGAATGTTAATACATATATCAAAGCTAATCCATATGAGTCCAAGTATTCATTTGTGGCGCCAAGTAAAGATCAACTTGTTGTCAGCTCAGTTCATGTTTTAGTTTGGGAGTCAGGGTTCTCTCTCAAAAGTTCACAAATTTTTGATTATTCCGGCTTCTGGATCGTATGCCCCAGCATCCACGGAGTTAAAATAGGTTTATTCTTCTTGCTTACATTTAATTCAGTTTGGTTCTGTTCTTCGTGCAGAAATTCTGTGTACTTCTGAATAGGTTATATAAAAAACTGAAATAATGTCCCTATGAAATTTTCTGGTGGTTTGCTAGAATTATCACAAAATCATAAAAGAAATTTTGAACTATGATTTGTCGCCCTATGAAAATTTTAAAGATGTTCTTCCTAAACCACCCGTATTCTTTGTAGAAGTTAATGGTAATAAAAAAAAACTGAATGATTTTTTACTCAGCTCGAGTGGCTATTAGACGTTTTTGGATAACTGGATATATTTGAAATCTGAAAATTGGGATATGATATTGTTCGAAATTCTTTACCGAGATGAAATATTTGTGGAGCCTGAGCGCTTTCGTTTATACAAGGAGAGAAAATAAATTTGTAAAACAAAAAATTTTTTTTCATCTTTTTGTTTCTGATATGATTGGATTTTCAATGCTTAAATCATTTCTGCTAAAATTATTGTATTAACTCTACCTGTTTTCAAAAAATCCATTTCCATAAGTTTCTTTTATAAATTCAAAGAAACCAGTAGTACCATTCATCCTGTGTCAGTTGTTTTCCCTCCAAAATATAATTATTTGGGTTTGACACTAACTGTATGTTGATATTCTTAATTTTGAGAGGATCTAAGGCCAAGTTATAAGAGAAACACATTCAACAAAAAGGCCGACGTTTCGATTTATCTTTATCAAGAAAAAGGAAAAAAGGTCCAAATCATAATTATTATTATTACTATTATTGGTCATGTTCGATTTTCGTATTCTCAACATCCTGAGCGAAAACTGTTCTCATAATGTCAAAGTAGGAGAATGTGGAAAGGTCATGCAGCTTTTGAATTTCGTAAATACTAGCACAGGGTGCTTCAAATCTTGTGTTGATCACAAATTGGCTATAACTTCCGTTTTTCAAGTACAATCCCTATTTTCTTTTTTTTGATTGCGTTGGATTCTGCAAAGAAAACTAAGGATAGTACTATAAGATGATCATAATCCCAATTTTCAGACTTCAAATGTCCAGTTTTCCAAAACGTTCACTTCGGAATTGTACCTTATGTAGAGTGTTACTTTACCTATCTAAAAACATACAATCGCAAATTCGATCATGATATCATATGTATATATATATATGCGTATATTGAAAGTAAATGCAGATTGATAATATCAGACATAAAGTAAAGCGTATTCCTTTCATCTAGAGTAATACAAATTTTATACTTTTAGGCATAATGACCAGCTATATTTTTTCAACTTTAAGTGAAAGATATGTATTTAAAACCATGGCAAAATGTGTACGCCAAAAATTGTGGTGATTTAAAGCTTGTCTGTTCTCCTCGTTTTCTCACTGCAACGATAATATTATATAATCTAGTAAAGGAAGGGCTGAAATCACTTTTTCTCGGAAAGAGCGGCATTTTTGATATGTTGATTGTTATAAAGAGAAAATGCAGGTATTGAAATTTTCAGGAACATTGAAAAATTCTTGAAAATATAGAAAAAAATACGGTTTTTCTGATATTTTCTATTAAAAGGTTTAGTAAGAAGAAGTTTCAAACAAAAGTTGTAGAGCGTAAATTCTAGTACAAATTATGTACTTTATCGTTCTCGAAAGTGAATTTGTATAGTGATGAACAGCGTATTTCTTCAATAGCGCAATACAAACGAATTTTAAATTTAGCGCTCGATGAAATGACTACCTGAACGCTGAACCAAACATCTGGCAGATAATAGCCAGAGTTGGAGTGCGTTCAGAATCAACGTCCGACGTCGCTCGGAGTGCACCCTGGCCGTTCGGAATCGACGTCGGATATAATATACACCCGTTCGTAATGAATCGGAACGTTTACCCGAGTGTTAAACTTTGCATCTTGCAAAATACATCGGAAAGATATGCTCGTCCGGCGCAGTGACGAAAATTTCAAATTGAAATTCCCTTAGGCATTAGACTATAATAGAAAGTCCCTTCTCTAATCTGAGGGAATTGCCAATTACGAAAGTATTTTAAAAGTTGGGGATGAAGCTTCTTTCTGTTGCATTTGTGTATAAGTAAACTTATTGATAGGATCGTTATAGTGCTCGTATATTATATTTAATGAAAATGGCTACACTTTCCATTTCGAATAGAAGTCATGAAATCTCAAAGACGAATGCGGAAGATATTTATTGTGGGGATAAAATATGTCTAATATCTGCTTTGCGGGAGCAATCGTTGGTTTTCCAGATCCATTTATCGACGCTGAATGCAGATGTACTCCTATTTTATCAAGCAAAATACAAAATGAGGATCTTTTCAATCTGAAATGTTTCCTGAATTGTTCATTACTTATATTAGGAATGATATTTTCAAAATAATTCTGCACTCGTAGTGGGGTTTCTCGGGAATTTTGTATTACTTCTACTATTGTATTTTCTTCATTCTCCTCGCTACTCGGATACTCATCAAAAATTTCATTTATACAGTGAATAACGACATTCAACATATAAGACAGAATATTAATATTCAATTCATCGCAATTTAATACACTATCCATTTTTTGTATGTTCAAAATTCTAATTCAGAAAACCGTAATATTATGTTCGAAGAAGTCAAATCATGAAATTATTCCACAAACGCAACTTCCTCAGATATCAAATAAATAAATGAACTGCACGTGCACATTTCAAATAGACAGAGACTAACATAGAAAGAGAGGAGAGATGTCGCCCCAAATCGTTCTAAAACGTTCGACAAGATTTTGACAACCAAGTGCGTTCTACGCCGGACGTACATTCTTTACCCGACGTTGATTCTGAACGCACTCTTGAAATCTCGTCTCGTTTTGTATTGCATTTATTACATCGAACCCTAGCATATAATGTTGAGTTGGTTGGAAACGGACAGTTTGGGTAAAACGATGTTCGGTTTTCTAATCTGATGTGCTAGCGAAGGCGATATAGATTCTTCAATGGAGGCTAGAAGTAATATGAAAAATAGAGAAGTCAAAAATTGGAGAAATTTTAAAAAGGAAATTTTGAAATTTGGCGAAATTGAAATTGAAATTTTATTAATTAAAAAACTAATATAGTTTTTAGCCGCAATTATGAACAAATTCCTAGCTGAATTTCCTTAAGATGCATACGATATACGAATAATAATTTAGACATTTCTGATAGTAAAATAATAGTAATTCTTCGAAGGAAAGAAATTTATTCAGAGTAATGGGACAAAAAAGTTGAATTAAAAAACTGTAGTATTTATTTGAAGAGCAATAGCATTATTGAATAATAATTAAAGTTTCTGCATCGAATAATATTAGGAAAACAGTTTTTTCATTTTTACTAATAATTCTTCAATTAAATGTATCAATATCATCTCCCTCAGCGTCATCTAGATCCCATTCGTCTTCATCGACATCAGAGTTCATTTATATTCTGTTTATCAGGTCAGACACTTTTCACCAGTTATGCCATTACACATTTTGCAAATTCTTGTACATTTCAGTCCTGCTTTTTTGCTACTGCAGCGAGAAGTATCACATTTTCCATTACAGCTTCAGAATATTTTTAACAAATGCGAATCAATAAAAACAAGAATGTGAATTTTTGAAATTAATAAAACTAGGGTGTAAATGAATTTCAGACTCACATTATTCAATAACTGCTGTGGAGCTACTGCTTTGCAACTTGCACTCGTTGCCCATGAAACAGATTGAATAATAATTTTTATTGTATAAATAGTTATTAGTTAAATAGTTTGTATTAATTTTTTGTTTCGCTATTTACCATAGGAAATGACTCAAGAGGACCTGGCAACAGAGGAAGAACATCAGAAAAAAGCAAAGCAACTGTCGGAAGAAGAGGCTAGGCTCACTAAGGAAATTGAAGAACTACAAGGCTTGGACATTGAAATTGACACAGAGACTGATGGTACTGAGACAGATGGCGAGCTTCAGTGTGATTATGACGATGAAACTGCTTCAAGCAAAAGGGTTTCAGATTGCAGGGATATGTCGCTGGAGGCCAGATATGAGCCTATGTTAGCAGGTGATCATACATTCTGTTGATTTGAAAAAAATCGTTGTTTAATTCATCAAGTAATCGTATTATAAGACTGAAAATCATAACCTATGATATGCACTCGATGTAGGAGTATATTCAACAGGTTCCGGGAGGAGTATTTTGTCTTCCTGTTTTGTAAGGGTGTTTGTGCTCTCATCTGTATAGAGCTTTACAATTGAAAATTATGTTGAAGATCATCTCTATCCCCTTAGTCAATACCAGGTGTATGAAACCGGAATTTTGTGAAGACATGATACAAGGTAACTTATTGGAAATATTGTCCGTCGCTATTTAAACACTTTTCCCATCTTTCTGGCAATTTGCGGATTCTGCGCCAAAAAAACTGTTGCTATTTTGAGGCAAACCAGTGATCGGGCCATTTTCGTAAGAAGTTAAGCGCTGCTCAGCAAGTGCGTGTCCCATCGATGCAAACAAGTACTAATCGAATGGTGCAAGGTCCGGTGAGTAAGGCGCGTGCTGCAGAATCTCCCAACTGAACGACTCTATCGTTTCTTGGAGATGTTTTACTTTGTGTGCCGGAGCATTCTCATGCAGCAAAATCACCTTGTGTTGTTTTTGTTGGTTTCTGGTCTTTTTTCACTTCAAACTCTATCCAAATTGGTCATTTGTTGTCGGTAGCATTGAATATTGATGGTTTTCCCAGGTTTCAGCAGCTCGTAGTTGATTACTCTGATCAAATTCCAGCATTGTCTTTCGTCCGTAGCTATTTGGTTTTGCTGTCGATGTTGATAGTTCACCCGGAGTAAGCCTCGATTTTTTGGGCTTACGATTCTCGAAATATACCCACTTTTCATCGCCAGTCACGATTCGATGAAGACATGACTTTCTTTTGAACCGGTCAAGCACCATTTCGCAAGATGTTTTGCGGTTTTCGTTGATTTCATGTGGAACCCGTTTCCCCACCTTTTGTATCTTTCCCATTGCTGTCAACCGAAGGATCACGTTTAATTGATCCACCAGTTGTTGTGTTTGAGCCTCATCTTCGTCCAACAAGGCTTACAGGTCAGCGCCTTCAAACTTTTTCAGTGGTCTTCCACGTTCTTCGTTTTTCATGTCAAAATTGCCACTTTTGAATTATTTGAACAACTCGAAACACTGTTTTACCGGGAACATTTGGTCCAAAAGCCCCTACAAGCATTCGATGATATTCGGCTGCGATTTTCCTCAGATGAAAACAGAAAATTAGTGCTGTCCGCAAATCGTGATTTGTGGGATCAAAACTCGATATGTTTATCTCTAATAAACTAATGCTAATGAATGAAACTTGTGTTATTGTGAGTTGGAAATCTTTGTCGGATATCAACAAAATAACAAGACATCGCTAATGTGATGTATCGGTAATTGCATCGACATCATATCATCGCTACCTACGGGCAAATTCCGGTTTCATACTTACACACCTGATATTCTGCATGATGGTTTTCTTTCAAAGATCTCTATTTTACGGCTTTGTATCATCATATCGCAGTTAACAGTTATCAATGAGTAACTAATTTGATTTATACTCTGCTTGGGTTTTTTGATAGTGAATAAGATGTTCCGCGTTTGGAGAGCCTTACTTTCCTTCAGATCTACGACTCTATGCAGAAATATATGTAGTTGTGATATTTTACTCTATCCTATTTAGTGACTTCCCCTGACAGTGGTTTGGTTGAAGATGTCTAAAATAATGGTGTAAGCACTCATTACATTTCGTTTTCAGATATTGAAGAAGTTTCGTCTTTTCTCTTGCGGATGCTGCTGTTCGGATAATTTATGACATTCTTCTCGATTATTTTGAATATCCTTCAAGATATTTTGTGATATTTGGAACAATATTGGAACGCAAGATTTTTGTTATGGTACATATATCTTAGAAACTGTTTTATTGATTATCAGAGGAACAATTGTATGATTCCTTCAGTATACCAATCTATCCGTGTGAGACTCTCTTTCCCCGGGTATCATCGCCACCTGGTTATGAGCTGTAGCTCGTGCTTCAGGTGCGTAACCCGGTCTAATCCTCCTCTTGATTTCTCCTCTCTTCCTCTTCCCTATCCTCCACCTCCTTTTATTTCATTATACATGTAATAAAAGAGAACATTCCGTCCCAGTATCCACTATCCGGTAGTTCTTCCGTATCCTCAACCATCCGCCCCCTCTCGTCCCTCCACTTAATGCACTCATACAGGGCATGCTTCGGGGTGTCCTGTTGATTTCATCTACGATATAGATCTCTCGTTGTCTTATTTATCTCCAATGTGAAGCTTCCGTAGGATCCATGCCCTGTGAGGAACTTTGTGAACCAGTAAGTAGTGGTTCTGCTGGTGGTTGCTGTTTATCCATGTTCTTATATAAGGCATCAGTCTTTTGGTCCAGGTGGCCTATCCTGTATATTTCTCCCATCTCTCCTGTCATTTTTTAATGTTCTTTCCCCTGCAGTCTATTTCCTGGTAGACAGTCTCCTACCTTAAACATATAGCACCTCTCCGCCACCATGAGGTCAACTGGTAGAAAGCCAGTGACAACCTGTGCCATCTCCGCCGAAACGGTCCTATATGCTGAAGCAAACCTGAGTAGGGTATGAATTATTATCATCTTGTCGAGTTGCTTCTGGATCTTCACGACTTCCCTCCATGTTGACGCAGCATAGAGAATAACGCTGTGCACCACTCCACTCAGTAGCCTTCTCTTGTCGTTAGCTAGGTCCATTCCCGTTTGGCATTATTCTCTGTAACCTCGAGCATTTCTCTAATGCTTTCTCGATTACGTCGTTTTTTGTTAATATGACCTAGGTATTTCAAACTTGATCTTGCGTCTATTTTAGTTCCTTCGACCGCCACTCTCAGCGGCCCTATGCTTCTTGGACCTCTCATTACGGTTATCTCAGTTTGATGTGGTGCTATATGAAAGCCCTTCTCCTTCATCCATGTCACAGCTGCCTGAATTGTCCTTCCTGTTCTCTTTATCACCTCTTCCTTTTCATTGCCCTCTACTAGAAAGAAAAGGCCATCTGCATAAGCGACCGCTAAGACCTCCCTGTTGTATAGTATTCTAAGGACGATCCACAGGATTGGTCCTTTTATCGATCCTTGGGTGACTCCCAACATGCATTTCTGTACCACATACCCAGATCAGATGGTTCTATTCTTTAGGAATTTTTTTACACTGGATGTTGAAAACTTCTTGTACCTGGTTTTCAGATATTTTACTCAATAACTCTGTTGGATGAATTAACTTGCGGAAACTGTCATTGATGAAAAACTGAGAGACAACTCTATGCATAGAATATAACCTTTCCTAACTTTGAGATTAGTTCTATTCATCATTGTTCCCCACTAACTGATCAAAGTGCTTTTCAACCTGTTTCTTTCAATAACTAGCATGTAGAACTAAGGGAAAATATTATATGCAATCCCATGCCGTCGCTCGAAACCATTACCTTCATCCTGCCATGCCACCATCATTTACCATTCTGATGGCTCGGAGAGGACTCCACTAGGAAGATTATTAAATAGCTTGATTTACCTTTCCTCTACTGATAGGGATTTTCACCTTTGGGACAAAACTGTTAGTACTTACAGACGTCTGTACAACTGGACAAGTGGCCTGTTTAATTTATGTTCAATATTTCAGTATTATTCTTGTATATTATCACAAGCTTTTAACTGTTAGGCATTCTGTTAGAGCTCAATTCTTCGCCACCATACACTAACTTATTACTCGGTTTTTGAAGTGGTTTCGTAGTAATCTATCTGCCCAAGAAAACATTTACCTGAGTGCAAACTTCATTTTATTTGGAAAGAATAACTCATTTTACTCTCAACTGAGATTTACTTTGTATAAAAAAAGAGGCTTTCTATGATTCGTTCTTTGATTTGTTATATGTTACAATGTGACAAGTGCACACACCATGTTATAGAAAACCTAGTTTGGTTATCCCATCAGCCAGTACTAGGAAAAAAAGGGGGGTTTGTGAGCTTTACTTTAAAAGACAATCTGTCCTCTCATTGCCCAGAGTGTTCTGATGTTGTGGGACCTAGTATATTGATACTTGCAGATTTATGGTCCCATAACGGGTCAGGGCCACATAGCGATCTGTGAATATAGGATTATTTTCACGCTGATATTTCTTCTTCGAAAATCTTCGATTTTCTATATTAATGAATTTGGGAAGGACTTCAATTTCATTCGGGTCAATTGACTCGGTTCGTTTCTTTCCGATTATATTGAGCTTCCCATATTAATGAGCGTGGATTGCACTGTAGCTCCTACTTATTTGAATGCCATCTATATGCAAATCAGTTAAGGGTTCAACAGTAGGAGGTCTTTTTCCGATATTAAAATTCTAGTGATTTATTTATTTATTGTCATTAGACCACTAACCATCACGTGCAAGTGCTATTGACTGTGGAATACATTTGGTTAATTAAAACAGAGACATGGCGAAACAGAAATCATTAGGTTGATCACTCTCATATTACTTTCCTAAAAACTCCTCAGTAACTTCTTCTTCAGTAGTTCTTGAATGGTAGCTCGTCGATTTCCTCGGCTCCAGAATACAAAGGGAATCTTCTTGCAAGTTGATTTCTTCCTTTTTTCCATAATATATTGTCCTTATTTATTGTTTCATACTTGTGTAGGTTAACAGGTTTTTGTAATAGAGCAACCTGACGTAAAGGCACGCCTTCTATTGAGAGATGGGGTGTGGTATTGAATTTGTTCATTTGGATAAGTGTGGGTAAACTTGTTTTCCTTGTTTCCTCCAAAAAAAATAAGAAATTTTATGATTCATTCATCAATCAATTGCTGTAGGTAAACGGTGTTCCTGTGGCTGAAGAGCAAGGTATCATCTGCAAACATGAATTTTTCATTTTTAGTTCTGCCTTGATAATATATTCCACATATAATAGGTACAAGACAGGGCCAAGTACTGTGCCTTGTGGTCCGCCACTTCTTACTGTCATGTCTTTAAATAAAATAGCTTTTCGCGCCCTTGTCCCTAGTGGAAGACCGAGAGTAATGCCTGTGATTTTCGATCATCGGCGTAAAAAGGTCGACATCCATTGATTCTTCACCTTAGTGAAGAATCAGTGGACAAAGTTGATTATGTCCGACCGCCGGTATACTCAAAATCATTCAAATCAGGTGAACTAGAATATTCGTATTCACAGAATAGACTGAGCGTATAAATATCTCGTTCGAGTTAGTTATTGGGCAAAATATGTCCAATGGTTCCGAAGTTATGACAATCTGAAATGTGGTTCGCCTTATCGGTTTTTAACTTGAAAATCATTTGAGTAACCTTGAAAAAAGAGTCCGCCAGATTACGTGAAAACCGTCAGTCCGGCTTGAAAAATTTCAAATAATTCTCAAAATCATTTTCCTAAAAAGTTTAATAGAAATCATTATTATTTTGCATATTTTCGAATTTCATTTTAGTGGTGTAGAATTACGAGAGTAAGAGAAATTTTTTTATGAAGTCGCATGAGTTGAAAAAAAAAACTCAAGAAAGGTATTTTTTCATGTATTTCTAGGAATGAAAAATGGTACACATCGAAAGGAAATACTTTGTAGTTTGTAAATCGTTATTACTTATTACCATAAGGCCGGTCGCATACTTACACGATATTTGTTTTCGATATGTCGAAGACAAGTGGTTTCATTCATATGTAAAAAACAAACATTTGTACATGGCAACTCAATACATCATGTTCACCACCAAAGAGATGCGTGATTTTAACAGACATCGAGGACACCTTTATCCACGAATTCAAATTTTGTTACTTTCCTCTCCGATTTGAAAAGGTTTGCGGTTTGTCCGTATGCTATTAACCTTAATACTTGATTTAATTTCACAGGCGTTGAAATCATTTTCATATTCAACTAAATCGATAATTATTCAGAGCTTCTGGAGGGAGAAGTTCTATACAAAAAAATGGTTTCTACACTTTCATAGATAATTTCAATTCGGATAGTTAGTAAAATAAATATTTTGATGTTTGGACCTCTTCATATCTGGAAAACTCATCTCATAGCTTCTTACAATGAGATAGTGCAGAACTAAAATTTCAAGGATATTTTGAATATCGATAATCTCGACTT